>PVJS01015599.1:0-38679 GCA_004027185.1 Glis glis
CATACAGGTGGGGGGAGGCAGGGGGGGACACTAAGAGCTGTGTGCATGTATGTTAATATCAAATAGATATTCATCGTGATGTAAGACTCCAATGCACCAATAAAAGCATGTTAAAAATAGAATTAAAAACAAAAACAAAACAAAACAAAAGAAATGGTAAATCAAATTAAATAGACACTTCACAAAAGAAGAAATACAAATGGCCAATAAATATATGAAAAAATGTTCAACATCATTAGCAATCAGAGAGATGCAAATAAAAACTACATTGAGATTCTATCTAACCCCAATTAGAATGGCAATTATCAAGAAGTCAAACAACAAAAAATGCTGGTGAGGATGTGGAGAAATAAAAACACTTATACACTGTTGGTGGGATTGCAAATTAGTGCAGCTGCTATGGAGATCAGTGTGGAGATTCCTCAGAAAACTGAAAATAGATCCACCATAAATTCCAGCTATAAGACTCCTGGGTATCTTTCCAAAGGGATTGAAATTAGAATATTATAGTGATACATGTATATTCATGTTTATAGTAGTACAATTCACAATAGCCAAAATCATGGAACCAACCTAGGTGTTCATCAACAGATGAATAGATTATAAGATTATGGTATATACACACAATGGAATCCTCCTCAGCAGTGAAGAACAACATTATGTCACTTGCAGGAAATTGGGTGTGCCTGGAGAACATTATGTTACATGAGATTAGCCAGTCATAGAAAGTGAAGGGTTATAGGTTTTCTATCATATGTGGAAGCTAGGGAGTAATTGGGATACAAGAGGGACTTTAGCTAATAGAGGAGAAACCCCAGTGGAACTATGGAGGGGTACAGGGGAGAATAGTGGAGGGGGGAGGGAGAATTAATGAAGGAAACACTTCCTGTTATGGTTAGATATAGAATGCCCCCCGAAGAGCTCATGTATTCATATTAGGAGTTGATATAACTATGCCCTAACTATATGTTAGTAAAACTCGAAAAAAGTTTTGATATTGTAGCAGATGGTTTAAAAGGATCAGTCAAGAATAAACAACAGCTAAATGAAGCACAATACTAGAGGCCTAAATAGTGGGATTAAAAATCCATTACAACAAATAAAGAATATGAACAAAATGTCTGCATAACCAAGAAACTGTAAGACACAGTTTCTTAGACTATTTTAATATAAGTAAATAAATTGGAAAACTCTGATAGTCTATATTCCAGATCAAATTCATAGACTTTTACTGTATCTTGGGTACCGTAACACAAAAGTGTTATGTGGTTCAACCTCACAACGACTCTACTATGTATATACTATTATCATTCTAGAAACTGGTGCTCAGAGAATTTTCATAGCATGCTCAGAACCACACTGTTAGTAAAGTATTCCACTCAATCAAGGGAGGCTACTTTAAGAGCTTAAGACAGCTCCTGTCTTAGAAAAGCTACTTGACCTGTATAATAATCTACAATGTTATTGAGTTATTCAGCTCTATGTTTTAATGTCTAGTTAATAAGTAATAATTAAGGGGTTATAAAAGACTTTTCAAGGTCAGATTAAAGTGACTTGTTTCTAAGTTGGAAAAGAGAAAGATGTTGCTAAGCAGTAGCACAATAAATCAATAACACATTGTTAATAGAATGCTGTTTTTATTGCCAATGAGAACTTTAAAAAGTAGAGTTAATATGCAGCCTGTAGTTTATTTTTAAATGCAAGATAAGGAAAATGTTCCTCCCACTAGTCTTAGAAAATGACTTGCAGTCTTCCTCAGTGAGCCAGCAAGCTGATAGGCAGCTCTTCTGACAGGTGGCCAAGGTTATCGACATTTTATCATGCTACAATATAGAGTCTCATTGATTCTTCAAGGTGCCTATGTCATGCCTGAATTGTGTAGTCTGAGCTGTGCATGAACATAGTCTTGCCAGCTTTAGTAAGGAGAAAGGCAGTAAGAGTCACATACATATGAGTAGGAAAACACACGCATGCATACACATACACGTGTGCTCATGCATAGCTGTTTGGAGCGCATTGTCAGGCTGCTCATCTGTTTCTATTATCTAGAAATAGCAGAGGGACCTTGGGTGCCCCTGACAATTCTCATGCCTAGTAGACTGGAACCTGACTGCCACACACAGTGATTCAGCAATTTATTAGCGTAGAATGCAAGAGGGAGAAAAGGAGTTTCCATGTCGAGCTTGGGTAAGGCACATTATTTGTTGTGCATAAATGGAGAGCTAGAGTTGTTAATTTTTCTTTTTTTTTTGTGGTGCTGGAGATTGAACCCAGGGGTGTGCTACCTCCAAGCTACACTCCCATCCCTTTTTTTTTAATTTAGAAAAAGAGTCTCACTAAGTTGCTGAGAGCCTCACTAAGTTGCTGTGGCTGGTTTCAAACCTGTGATCCTCCTGTCTCAGCCTCCCAAGTACTAGGATTATAGGCAAGTGCCACCACACCTGGCTAGAGTTGTTCATTTTTGTTCTTTATTCTAAACCTCGACTAATGTATACTACTGGCTGATTTTTTAAAAAATTTCTATTTACCTAATTGAGTATGTAGAATATGGAAACTGATTTGTAAGCTCATCCCAAAACTAACATAAAGTAGTGTTTACAGAAATATATCTATATTGCATGGTTAAAGATATGGAGACTTTATTTGAGTAACGAGATGTGTTCTATTAAATCTAATAGACATCTGGGGAAAGCAGAAAATTTTATGAATCCTTTTTACAGAAGAGCAAGGGGAGGCAAGAGAATATCAGAGAATGGAGACTATTTGTCAAGCTGGCTGTGTAGCAGGATGCAACGTCTCGATGGCATCGATCCCTGAAATCAGAATATGTTTGCCTCAGTCTCTTTGTGCTGCTATAACAAAATGTCACAGGCTGGGTAATTCATAAGCAATAGACATATATTTCTCACAGTTCTGGAGGCTGGGGGATCCCAGATCAAGTTTGGGTGTCTGGTGAGGGCTGCTACCTGCTATCAAGATGGCGCCTGGCTTCTGCACCCTCTGGAGGAGACAAACACTGTGTCCTCTCGAAGAAGGCAAAAAGTGGAAGGGCAAAAAGCAACTGAACAAACTTCCTTAGGCTCTTTCAAAAGGACCTAATCCCATCCATGAGAGCAGAAGTCTTGAGACCTAATCACCTCCTGAAGGTCCCACCTGGTAATTCTGTAACACTGGAGATTAAATTCCAATAGGAATTTTAGAAAGGATGCAAACATTCAAACTGCAGGGTGCCTCTCCAAACAATACTCTTTTTGAACATAATATCCACCCTTTTTCAAGGTGACAAATTAAGAAAGCTAATCTTAACTTCAACTCATTCAACATGGATATGAAGGGTTCTGTGAAGAAATGATGGCAAATGGTCTTCCCCTGTGACACTCATTCCAAGGAAAACATTAACTTTCTGGAAGACAACGTTTATGGCTGCTTGGGTATGTGACTTTTATGTAGAAGAAGAATAAAGTGTGCCTCTCCAAGAGGAAACATGAAATTAGTAAGGGAAGAGAGAGCAAGAGAGACAGAAAAGACTTTCCAAGTCTAATTCTAAATTCCTTTCTGAGATTCACAGAGCATTTTAGCTCTAGAACAATGTTTCCAGAAGCACAATCTATCAATAATGACATTTATAGGTCAATTACTATAACCTGGGGAATTTGTTCTGCCCTTTTTTTTTTTACAGTATATCTGCCAAAAGAAAATCATATATGGCATGTTTTAACTTGGCTCTAAGCTTTCTCAAAGATTTTCTTTCGTTTTCGGCTGCAACTCTGAAACTTACCTGCTACCTTTTTGGCCTGGAGCCAGTTAATCATTAAATCTGCAGTGTGCTGTGTTTCTCCCTGTATTGCAGCCTGCCTCCTATTTCAAACTTTGGCACAGTAACAGAGTGCTGATAGTGATGCCACAAAGTGCTAAGATGGGATCTTTTGAGCAGAGAGAGGAAAAGTAAAAACTTCTCAGTTAGAGCCTGGAACAGGAAAATCACGTAGAGAAATCTGGGTTGCTGGAGAACCAACAAGCAGAGTCTCATCAGCCACTCGGATGGCAAGGCGGTTTCTTCTTAATGGCTAAGATGGCTTCTTGCAAGGAGATTCAGCAGGCTCCCTTGCTGCCTTCTGGGAGAAAGGCCACTGGGAAATTTGCTTCATCATTCATTCAATCATTAGTTCATTCATTCATCCATCCATTTCTTCAGTAACTCATTCCATCAGCTATTTAAGAAGAATGCCATTTTGGATAGTATACACCAGTGTGGCCAATAATTTCATGAACATTCAAATTCCCTGGAAATCTTGCCAGGATGTGGTTTCTGACTCACATTCTAGAGTCTCACCAGTCTCTCTGGTGATGCTGATGTTGCTCTTCCAGGTTATAAAAGGTGGACCTCATTTCATTTCCTTTTTGCCTAGAAGGGTGGTTTCCAAACCTATTAGAAAAATTCAAAGTCCTGGCCCCAGCCCAGACCAGTACTGAGTGGGATCCACTAAACCATGTATTACCAAGACCTCCACGTCATTGTGATGTGTGCTCCAGGTTCAGAACCACTGAGTCTAGACCCATAGTTCTCAAAACCCAGCTGCATATTAGAATCACTTGGGGAGCTTGTGGGTTGAATCGTGTCCTGCTAAGAGATCTGTTGAAGCATTAGCCTCTGATACCTGTGAGTGTGACATTAGGAAATAGAGATGTTATAGATGTAATCAAGGTAAGATGAGGTTATAGAGGACAAAGGTGGGCCCTATATCCAATGACTGGTGTCCTTATGAGGGGAGTGAGATTTGGAGACACACGGATACAGGGAAGAGTGTGAGAAAGGAAGAATAAATTGGAGTGATGCAGCAGTAAAGCACAGAATACCAAGGATTGCTAGCAACCAACACCAGGACCCAAGAAAGAAGCATGAAACAGACCCTACCCTAGAGCTTCAGGAGGAGCATGGCCCTGACCAAACCTTGATTTCAGACATCTAACCTGCAGAATTGTGACATAGTACATTTCTGCTGCTTTTAAGCCACCAAGCTTGCAGCACATTGTTATGGCGCCCAGGAAACTAATGTAAACCTTTGCAAAACAAAACAAAAACTTCAATGCCTATTACCCAGCCAATTAAATCAGAATCTCTGGGGATAGGGCCTCTACATGCGATTTTAAAATCTCCCTCAAGGAATTCAAGGGATTTCAACAGGTGGTCAGGGTTGAAGTCTACAACTCTAGACATTTTTAGGCATGAATTGACTGTTTATACACAGTTATGCAATAAATCAAAAACAATACAAGCAATTGAACACAGTTGAATATCAGTGTTGCATTATCTGTAAGTTTGATGAATATCAAAATCAGTTATGTAGATAAGATGTATACTTTGACAGTATTTCTGTCTTTCCTGAGATGTTTTGCTGTGTGTGTGTGTGTGTGTGTGTGTGTGTGTGTGTGTGTGAATGCACATAAATAGTTGGTACAGGGAATACAAGTTGTCAAGTCCTTTGAACCTGAGCTACACACCGAGTCCATATGACACTTGTAATGGTTTGGATTTAGAATGTCCCCCTAGCCCTCATGGAAATAAGGTAGCAATGTTGGAAACTAAGGAGGAGTCACTAGGGATGTAGCCTTGAGAATTATATAAGGTCTCTCCTTCCTCTGCTCTCTCTGCTTCTGGCCTCCACGAGGTGAGAGGGAAGCCTCACTCTTCCCCTCTCTCTGCTTCCAGCTGCCATGCCCTGAGCTCCACAGACCCAGCCTGACATGGACTAAACCCTGAAATCTGCAAAAACTGTGTGCAAATAAATCTTCTTTCCTCTAAGTTGTGTGGTTAGTTGTTTTGGATTATGCAGTGAGAATGTTCACCGAGACAACACTATTTCTCAGAGTTTGATTAGGGAAGCATTACTATGAGCATCACCTGCAGTCTACTAACAAAGCAGGTTCCTGGGCTCCATCTGAAACCCAATGACCAGAATCTCCTGGAATAAGACATGGGTCGTGCAAGTTGTCAAGGTCCCTTGATTTGACCTTTATTGCAAAATTTTAAAATCTACACTGCACAAATGATCCAGCAGAGCTAAGCCACTAGGAAGAGCTTCCTGAAGATGAAAGAAATGGATGAATGTAGGAAGAGAGCATGCATGAATAATGCTATAGGTAGGAATCGTTGAAAATCAGCAGCGGGACCAAAGGAAGCCAGTGGCTGTCAGGTGGGGCTGGTGATGGAGTATGGAGAGCTCTGAAAGCCAGAGTGGCAAAATAAGATTGAAGCACCATCATGAGCATCATCTGGGAGCTTAGTAGAAATGCAGAGTCTTGGGCCCACTGCAGACCTACTGAATCAGGAGACAGCATTTGAACAAGATGCCCAGGTAATTTGAGTGCACAGTTCAACCTGAGAAGCATTGTCCTGGTGACAGTAAGAAACATGAAGGAAGGTACTGAGTAAGGAAAGTGTGATAAAGTCATGTGTGGAAAGGGTTAGCTTAGTGGGGATATTGAGAGCAGACTGGATGGCTTGCCAAGCTTTCTGGCAAAAATTTCTTCAGTGATGGAAGTGTTCTACAACTGAGCTATTCAGTAGAGTAGCTGCCAGCAACATGTGGCTACTGAGCACTTTACCGTGTCTAGTGCAAGAAAGAAACTGAATTTAATTAATTTAAATGGGCATTTAAGTATCCACATGTGGCTACTATCCACCTGTGGATATCACACTGTTATCTGGAATAAAGTGTTAGTTCTCACAGCACATTTCACATATGCCAAGAAAAACACAGGCAATCCAATTTCCCTTGGAATGAATAAGTGAAGAAATGAAGCAGTGATTGGCTGTTTACCTTTTCCTACCATCAACCTTCAGTTACAGTGAATGAATTATCCTGTCTAGGGCTTATCTATTACTTATGTCCATATCTTCTGTTTTATTCACATTTTGCTACTTGCATTGCTTGACTTGTCAATATCATTTGTTATAAAGACCATAAATGCAAATTGCAAAGGATCTAAATGGTGAAGAAAATATACACTGCTTCTTGCCTCAAGCTTTTGCTCGGGTTTGTTCAGTAGATTTCAATGGTTCGTTGATCCCTAAAATCATTGCTGTTTTCTTTCTCAAATTATCAGAGTAACAGAGTGACAAGGGAGATGTGGGTGGTATGCCCTTCCTTTTTGTCAGTGGGATTTGTGAAGCATCTCAATATGGGATGAAGAGTGTGAGAACACACAGTAGTGAGCCCTGACAAGCTGGACATTGTGCTCCTGCTTCTTTAGCCCATTCTTATCCACTTCCTAATCAATGTCCTTTCCTTGCCTACTCCGTGCTCTGGAAATCAATACCCACCTCTGAGTCTCTCTGAAGTTTCATATGTACTTCCTATTCTGATTCTAGCTCTTCCCCGTCTGGGACACCTTACCTTATCTTCTTGATGCTGCTTTCTCTTTTGCTCCCTGCTTCTTATGTTTCCCTTCTTCATTATTAGTTGCCAATCTGTTGACTCCTCTCTTCTTAATCTCTCTTCCCAAGTTTTACTCATGTGAGCAGAAATTATTTCTCCTCCTCCTCTTCCTCCTCCACCTCCTCCACCTCCTCCTCCTCCTCCTCCTCCTCCTCCTCCTCTTCCTCCTCCTCCTTTCTGCATGCCCTATCCAATTTAGAAGGCTCCAAGAGTATGATCAAGTGGAAAGATTTCCAAAGTGTCAGTGAATGAGTTAGTTCCCTGGTGTTGCTATTTTAAAGATGTTTCATTGAAAAGAGGGAACTAACTATAAAGATTTCACAGATCTATTTATTTAAAAAAGAGTTGTTGGACACTTAGACATAGTCCCTGCTTGCAAAGAGCTTAAGATCTGTTAAGAAGAGACAGAATACGAAGACATAACTTCAGCACAGTACTGTCCTTACAAAAGAGAATGATTTTGTACCAAAATCACTCGGGAAAGACAGAGATGATTTCATTGAAAGGGGAACTTTTGACCAGGGTCTCAATAAACAGCATTCTCCAGATCATTCCAGATGATCATTCCTGATTATCCGGATTCCAGTTGATCATTCCAGATCAACGAGCATTCTCCAGGTAGACAGGAGTGAGCACTGAGGAAGAGAGACATGGAGGCCTGCAGAAGCACTTCTCTGTCAGGAGATCCAGGTATTAACACATGCCTGGGACAGAGGGAACGAAAAATGAGCCCATGCTGCCGAATATGGATGGAGGCAGAAGCAAGAGAGTGGAATGCCTTAAATATGGTTCTGAGGTTCGTGACTCCATTCCATTGGTGATGAGGAGCCAGAAAGGGTTTCAACAAAGATTAATATTCATATTTTTATGCTTAAAATATTAATATGGTTAATGTATGGGAGAAAAAAACCTAGATAAGTAAATATGTTATTGCAACAATCTAGAGAAGAGATTATGAGGCTTAAATTTGAGAATGGGCAAAGGGAAATGGAGAAAGATTTGAGATAATTTAGGAAGTGAGGAAATTAGTTGTTTAAATTTCAGATGAGATGATCCTTTTGTCTGAGTAATATTTTAAGAAATCATTTTCTAACAAATTGTTGCACTGACAACAGACAGCCTATGATAGGGTAGAATGACCTGTGGCTTTGAAGTTAGAGACGCCTGGACTTGAGACACAGAGCCACAACCTCCAGTCTCAGTGGCTCCCAGCCACTGAGACTTATCCTCCCTTCACGTTAGTGCACTGGAGGCGATTCTGGCTTTGAAAGATTGTTTGGACGCTTCCTACAGTGAAGACTGGCTGCACCTGCAGGCCACTGATTAACATTAGCTGCCTTGCCTCCTTCTGGTCCAGCTCTCACATTCATGATGGCAAATCCTTTCATGTAGAGAAAGACAACTTCTCTTTTCGAATCAGCAGATTGAGAGCCTAAACTACATTTTTAAAAATAAGCACTCAATTTCTTTCCCGATAAGATTAGACCCCATACACCACTTTGTAGTAAAATCTCCCAGTGACAGTTGTGTTAAATCTAACAAAACTAGAATACACCTTGAGCTGACACATTGCAATCAATATACTTGTTGTACAAGATGTCAGATTCAATAAAGCATTCCAGTGCCGCTTCCAGCGCCAGTTGGATTTCTGATAATAACTGAAAACCCCCAAAGCCAAAACAGCTATTTCAAGCCAAATGCCACTTGGAAATTGTTCTCTATCTTCTGAGAAGCTTTCAGAAACAACTTTAAATCACATGTAGCCCTCTTTGTGAGATACGCAATTATCAAATCCATGAATAGGAAAAGGATATCGAAAAGGGAGATCGAGTATTGATCATTGCTGTAATCATTATAAACATCCTCTTGATGAACAATGTGTATACTAGGCCAAACCCCCAAGAAATGAAATTAAAATTCTAATAGAATATTTTGTTCTCATGGGTTGGTTTGTCTGTTTGGGTTTTTGGTGTTTTTTTGTTTTTGTTTTGTTTTGTTTTGTTTTGTTTGTACTGGGGATTGAACACAGGGACATTCTACTTCTGAGCGACACCCTTAGCTCTTCCTGCTTTTTATTTCGAAACAGGGTCTCACTAAGTTGCTGAGGCTGTCCTAGAACCTGTGATCCTCCTTTGAACCTGCCAAGTACTGGGATTACAGGCGTGCGCCACTACGCCTGGCTATCAAGTCGAATCTTGCAAACTTCATTTTCAGCTTCTATACCAAATGTTGGAAAACGTCTTACTTCCTACAGTAAGCCATCTATGTACACAGTTGCGTCTTTGAAAATCCCTTCCCTATGCTGATTCACAGTTTCCTCTTCCCCATTTGTCCTGGCCCTTTCGTAAGCAGGGGTCGGTTGCCATCGCTGTCTCTGTCATCCTCACCAACGCTGTCTATTTGACACTCACTGTGCAAGAGACACTGTGCTAAGCATTTTACTTAATGCTGCTCCCAGCACTGGAAGGCAGGGGCTGTTTCTCCAGCTTGTTGGTGAGAAACTCTGAGGCCACATGAGGTTAAATAATGTGACTAATGGCCTATATTAAAAGTGACAAACCAGGACTTGAACACAAGGCTGTCTGGCACAGATTGAGTTGATCTGACACATTCAGTTCCCAGGAAAAGTCCCTCTGTAACCTCTAAATCCATTGTCCTGACTGCTCTTTTATACCTATGTCATCGACAGTCCAAGGGTCTTATCATTAACTGTGTGACCTCTCCATGTCATCTGACACTGCTGAGTCCTCCCAAGCCTTCATTTACATATCAGCGGCTACTAAAATGATATTTACTGACAGTACATCCAATGCTTTCAAATTTGACTCTAACAGAGAAGAAAAGTAACAGAGGGAGCGGGAGAAACCTGTGGTGCTAGGAGAGGTGGTTGTGTTTTATATTCTCAGTTATGGAGGAGGCTTGAACCCATGCTGTGGCAAATGACAAGATTTCATTCTTTTTATGGCTAAATAGTATTCCATTGTGTATATGCACCACAATTTCTTTATCCATTCATCAGTCGATGAACACTTAGGTTGCTATTTCTTGGCTATTGTTAATAAAGCTGCAATCCACACAGGAGGGCAGATGTCTCTTCAACATATTGATCTCATTTCCTTCAGATATATATTTAGTAGTGGGATAGCTGGGTCATAAGGTAGGTCTTTTTAAAGTTTTACAGGAGCACTATACTGTTTTCCATAATGGCCAGACAGATTTGCACTCCTACCAACAGTGTGCAAGGGCTCCCCTTCCCCTACAATCTCATGATCACTGGGCTATTTTTTAGCATTTTGGTAACAGCCATTCTTCCTGGGGTGAGGTGAGATCTCACTGTGGTTTTTATTTGCATTTCTTTGATGATTGGTGATGTTGAGAATTCTTTCATGTGCCTGGAGGCATTTGTATATCTTCTATGGGGAAATGTCTATTTAGATCAATTACCGATTTTTAAATTGAGTTATTAATATCATTATTGCTGCTGCTGCTACTGCTTCTGAGTCTTTGGAAATTGTTGTTTACTATCCATTTCACTTGTTTACGTTGTGTCATGGTTAGGTATAGCATGCACCCTGACGAGCTCATGTATTAAGCTTAGAGTTGACGTGTAATGGATTTGTCTGGGTGGTGGCCAGGACTAGCAGGGTGTGGCTGGATAAAGTTGGTCCCTGGGGGTGTGGCTTGAGGATATATATGGCTCCTCCTCTCCTTTCTAGTGCTGCACTCTCTGCTTCTGGCCTCCATGATGCGAGGAGCAAAGCCCTTGTGCTCCGCTCCCTTCCTCTCCTCTTCCCGCTGCCATGCCCTACGCTTCAGCCCCTGGCCTAACATGGACTGAACCCCAAGATCTCCAAGAAAACCATGAGCAAGTAAGTCTTCCTTCCTCTAAGTTGTGTGGTCAGGTCTTTGCATTATAGCAGGGAGAATGCTTAAGACACTATGTCTACTTAGCAACTGTACCCTGTAGATATTTCATTTTATAATTATCTACAAATCCATGACTCCAAAGATTTAATTTCTTTTTTTTTTTTTTTGCAGTACTGGGGATTGAACCCAAGGGCATTCTACCTCCGAGCTACACCCCCAGTCCTATTTTTTATTCTTTATTTGGAAACAGGGTCTCGCTAAGTTGCGGAGGGCCTCACTAAGTAAGATCTGGGTTCCTGAGGCTGGCCAGGAACCCAGATCCTCCAGTCTCAGTCTCCCAAGTACTGCGATTACAAGCATGTACCACCACGCCTGGCTCAAAGATTTAATTTCTGCTCTAAAATCTCTTCTGTATTCCAGATGTCAACATGCAACTGTTGATTGGATGGTTTTGGGGTGATAAATATCTTCAGAGGTAAATGATCCCAAACTTGCGGTGTCTACTACAACCTACCTCCTGGCTTTCTTAGCACCATCCACCCAAGCAGAAAACTCTTCTATGCACTTTCTCTTTACTATTGACTCCCCTCATTCATCCTCATTGTGATGACTTCAGTTCAGACTCTTGGCATATCTGACCTGGGCTATTAAAATAAATTTCAATGCAAAATTTCCACTCTTTCCTCCTTTTCTGATTTCTCCTCTGTACATCCACAAGATTGATGTTTCTAAGCACAGTGTCCTTTCCAACATATTTACTTGAATTATATCAAACTGCTCATAATTTTTCCAATGGGCTGTCAAGCCTCACTTATCTATCTTGCCAGTAGCTGCCCCTTGACCTGCGAGACCTTCTGCTTCTGGACTCCTGGTGAATCCCTATCTATCCTCCAAGATGTAGCTCAAATATCTGGTCTGAGAGTCCTCACCCCACAAAGTTTCCCTAGGATAGTCAAGTGGGGTGGCCTTCACCACAGTCTGTGGATATTATCGTTTGCATTTTACGGTCTCCAACCAGACTGGGTGCTTGATGGTAGAAGCTGCAGCTTTGCAATTCAGTTATCCTCAACACTGAGTTCCTGGTCATAATTGACACAAAATAAGAATTTTGATAAGTGCCTAAATTCACAGAAAGAATGATATCATATTAGGAAAAGTTTCCTTTTCTTAAAAGAAAGATTATTGATCTATCACAAGCTTTTTAACCCCTCAAATCACTCTATAAGGATTAATCCTAAAACTCCAATAAAGAATATGCAACATACACAAAAAATTTGTTTGTGGCATTTGTGTGTTGTTCTCAATAAAGAGAAAGGTGACTTTTCTAGTTAGGAAGAAAATAGTGAACTGCTTGATAAATGATACTGACCTGTTTATCTTTAAAAAAACACTTAGAGTCCTATATCATACTATGTACTAAAAGAAATTTCAGATGATCTACAAAGCTGAATGTAATAAATAAACCCATAAAGGAAAGAGAAGAATGTATTTAGGAGAACAATTACATAAAATTGGCAAGGAGTTAGGTATTCAGAGCATCACACCCAAAGCAGAAAATAAAAAGTTATTAACTGATAGTTTTAACAATGCAAGAATATATAGAACTTCTGTAACTTTTTAAACTTACAAGTAATTAAATAAACAAGATAAAATACTTGTAACAGATATGATAGGAAAGTTTTACTTTGTACTCTTATTGTAGAAAATAGTCAATTCTAAGCCGGGCCTGGTGGCACATGCTTGTAATCCCAGTACTTTGGGAGGCGGAGACCGGAGGATCCAGTTTCGCGGCCAGCCTCAGCTCGCGCACGCGCTCTCTCTCTCTCCCTGTCTCTCTCTCTCTCTCTCTCTCTCTCTCTCTCCCTGTCTCTCTCTCTCTCTCTCTCTCTACTTAGTGAGGCCCTCCGCAACTTTGTGAGACCCGGTTTCAAAATAAAGTATAAAAAATAGGGCCAGGGGCTTAGCGCAGAGATAGAACGCCCCTGCGTTCAATCCTCAGTACCACAAAAAAAAAAAAAAGAAAATAGTCAATTCTATTAATAGAAAAACTAAAACATTGAAAGAAACCTGAGGTTGCTTTTAATTAAAATGTACTAGCTTAAATAAAAGGGATGCCTCAGAAACCTTTTTTTATGTGCACTACATGTTTTCCCTAGTATATTCTCACCTAGGTTTTGCCAGATATCTGATTTTAAGATAGGTATAGTATCAAAGTAGGTACTGATATGTTTTTGCTTTTGGTTTTTATCTCTGTGTTTTAAGTAGCTTTATATGAGGCAAAATGACTATTGGGTACATTTTTCAAAGAACATAAAATTAAAGATGTGTAGCCATTTCCTTCTCTGGACACCTATGTACTCTGATGACAGGAGATGCGAAGAAAGGAAATGATTCTCTTTTGCTTCAGTTTCCACCTGACTGTTATTCAATCCTCTGATATTGGGGGGAGGATATTAATGATATAATTATGAGAACTTTTCTGAGTAACCTTTCTCTCAAAGACATCTTTTCAGAGCTTCTGTTTTCCCTGGAGAAAGGATTATGTATGCAGGAGAAGCCAAGTGCGAAGTGCGTACTTAGAGTAGTTGATGATATAATAACATTAAGAGGAGGGTAGAGTGAAGCAGATAAATAGTGTAATGAACGCATAGGCTGGAAGAAGGGTGGACTTATGAGAGCAGGTCAGCTGGAGACACAAAGAAGCCGGATTCCCCACTGTTGCTCAATTCTCCCAGCTCACTCCAGGGTGTTGCTCATCGCTCAGCAAGCGTGTGGATTAAACTTGTTTTGCTCCACACACGGTCTGCATTTCTTCTAACAGAGGCTTTAATCTATGAAGCCAGTTTGCAAACGTCAACATTAAGATCCTTAGAATTGTCTATCTTCTCTCCCTATTCTTTTGAAAGAACAGATCCCAGACTAGGGTAATAAGAGTGAGAGAGAAGCAAGCACCAAAAACTATTCCTAAAAAATAAATTATAAAACTGAAATTATGATCTCCTTAATTTAATTTATCTTTCAGACTCATCTGTTCAGAATCCTTTTGGACATCTCAGAATCCAATCAAGTTCATTATGCATTCTGTATAACTTACCATGGATATTAAGTCTCTCTGATTATAATGTGACATATACATTACAAGCTTCAGAATAACAGGCGGGCTTCATGGAAAAGAAATGGAGATGGAGTGTGTGTGTAAAGTAGGCACCCACTGTGCCCAGCCTGGAAATAGGGAATTATACTTATGTGTTCATAGAATGTTCTAGCCCATGATCTCTCATGAATTGTCATGTTTTATTCTTGGACTTGAGTTTCCACATGTTGAACTTCCAATATTACTGAAGTCTAGCTTTTTTTCAAATCATTCACGGTAGAAAACATGTATTCCCATATATTCTGCGACTTAGACTCCAATGATAAGCTTGGAATTCAGCAAAAAATTATTTTAAGGGATGAATGTCATGGTGAAATAAACAGTTCTCATAAAGGCAAAGCACTTTAAAGAAGAGATGAAGCGTTCCAAGTAGAAAGTCTCAGATATAAGAAGTCAGCAAATTAGAAACACTGACATAGGAGAAGAGGAACAAGTGTTGATAGACTAAGACCCCAAATTTCTAGAAATCCAATAGAACTACAGAAGCAGAGTAGACAGGGTCCACTTAGTCTGGGGAAATCTTTTAGTGCTTTATACCTCAGTAGAGCTCCTGGTCATTACTAAGGTCACTGTCCTGTGACGGTCCCGAGTCATTCCCAAAGGGGTGAAGGGACCTTATGTTTCTCACCTTCTCCTGGCAGAGCAGTGTAGTATATCATATGTTTTAGAATATCACCCTGATGCCAAAAGGATAAGCTTCAGTTATCTGGAAAATTCATTTATGTGGACCCGTTTCCTAACAGTGTTAGATAAATGGACCATCATGGCATATAATTGTTGAAGAGCTATAGATTTGGCAAAACTCTTTTAAGTTATCCATTTAGAGAAAATGACTCATAAATAAAAATCCAGCCTCACATTGTCTCTGAGTTTTATTACTGTGACTGTTTGAACTTTAGGCTTGGAAGATTTCATTCTTGGATTAAAAAAGCCTTAATGACGGCTCCCTCAAAAATATTTATCAGGTTTAAAGAATAGTCCTTGAGATTGACTTTGCCCATAACTGGAGATGTAGCCATATATACCATTTTCTCATTCAACATGACAGTAACCCAACTTCTGAAAGACAGAATCTGGCAATTATTAACCATCTCCAGCAACTTCGAATAGATGTATTTGACTCACGATGTTTTTTGAGTGGTTATTATAGCTTACATACAGCTTAATTACTCTTTGAACACCATATTGGCCCTCTCAGAGGCCCAAGGGACATGCAATTTGCATCCTTGTGAGAAATGACTGTGAAATACTTTCTCTAAGACACAGGAAAGTGGCTGGAGGTCAGGGAAGTGAAAATCAAGGAGGAACTAGACTCCTGTCTCTAAGAATTGTCGTTGGTTTGTTATTTGGTTGCCCTTTATTGTTGTCTGTTTACAGAGCCTAATCCGTTCTTATGAGGAAGAATTAACCAATGTGTCCTTGCCTATATCCAGTCTGACATTCCATGTCTCCCATCCCTCTCTTAGCTCTCCTGTCACTGGGTCTTGGACCATACACACTGTCGATCTATTCTAAATGTAGACAAATAATAATAATAATGAGGCTGGGCTTATTATTATTATTGTACTGGGAACTGAACCCAAGTTTGCTGTACCTCTAAGCTACAGCCCAAGTCCTTTTTATTTTTTACTTTGAAACAGGGTCTAAGTTACTGAGGCTAGCCTAGAACCTGCGATTCTCCTAACTCAGCCTCTGAAGTCCTGAAATTACAGGGGTATGCCACCACATCCTGTTTATTTGCTACATTTTAATAAAACATATTGGTGATGGTCAACTGGATTGCACTGAGATACCTAAGATTAAGATACTTCTGGTGTGCTTCCAGAGATGATTGACAGGTGGAACAGCAAACTGAGGGTGGAGTCCCGCCTGAATGTGGGCAGCACTGTCCAATAGGCTGGGGGTCTGGATGGAACAGAAGGTAGAAGGAGGAGGAAGTAGCGCAGACACAATCTCCATTCTTCTTGAGAGGGTGCATCTCTGGCCGCTGCCATTGTCTGAGGAGTGGGACTCCAGCTCCTTTACTCTTCTGATGTGGAACCTTATTTCTGTCTTGGACTGAGACTGCATCATTGGTTCCTCATGTTCTGAGGCTCCAACGTTTTAGACTCAGCAGCTGCTCACCCTCCCCACACCCCAGATCTCTAGCACTTGGACAGCCATTGTGGAACTATCCAGTTCCTGATCGTATAAACCGTCTAATAGATCCCCTTTTGTAATCATATGCATGCACATCCGGTTGGTTCTGTTCCTCCAGAAAACCTGACCATACAATATCCGAACAGGTATATTTTCTGGCATACGCGCTATGGTCATGAAACAACTTTCGGCGATTTTGTTGATACTTGAGCTAGAGAGTTATGCAAGAAGTCATTAGCCTCTAGCTTCTACTCAGACTTATTGCTTGAGTAACAAGATCCCAGATTATTTTAGGTGACATCTCCACTCCTCATTAGAAAACGTTTCCTTAGTGCTGACAGCCACGTTACTTTCTGTGGCATTCCATATAGCGCCTTTCAAGTTCTCCGCCAGAAATGAATCTTTCTCCCTTCCCTTCAGCGTCTCTTTTATTGTGACATATCCCAGCAATTTTTAACTCTTATTTTTCTAGCCTTACCTTGGTTCAAATTGCCATTAAACTGTAAAATATCAAAATTTACTTCAACTAACTTATTATTATCATTATTATTATTATTATTGTTGTTGTTGTTTTTATTATTTTGGTACTGGGGATTGAACCCAGGGACATTCTACCTCTGAGCTAGAACCCCAGCCCTATTTTTTTTTATTTTGAAACAGTATCTCACTAAATTGCTGAGATTGGCCTTGAACCTGTAATCCTCCTGTCTCAGCCTCCCAAGTACTGGGATTATAGGTGTATACCACCACGCCAGGCTTAACATATAGTTTTTATCAACTTATTTATACTTAACCAAGAACCTTGATTGAGTCATCTGTTTGAAAGCTCTTTGTTTTCCTATTTAGTAATTATTTCTAGGTTTCCTCTAAATATACAGTTTGCTTTTATAACTAGCTCCAATCTGTTTATGTTCTCTTGATAAATTCTATTGAATTCTAATGAATTGAGAACCAATATTCTTGTTAAATGATACTTATTTCTGGCTCTTGTATCCACTTTCAAATATTACAGCCAATTCCCTTGAAATGTCTTGCCCAAGTATACCATCACTCACTTACTCATTTTGCATAATATATATCAGATATCTGAGAGTGTACTGTGCTCCAGGAACCATGTGGGTGACAGGCATGATCTCTTCTATCATAGACCTTACATTCTACTGAAGGGGACAGACCAAAAGTCAATGCAGAGACACATAAAATAATTAGAAAGTACGATACATTTTATAAAAGAAACAAGTATCAAAGAAAGATGTGAAAGAAGGGGGTTGAGAAACCTTACAGGGTGATCAGAGATGCCTATCTCATGAAGAAAAGGAATCTAACTTTGTAAGAGAATTACAGGTGCAGAAAATCACATGTGCAAAGGGCCTGGGACAAAGTCTCGGGGGAAATAGGAAACTGGGACAGAGCCCAGAATGAGAGCATGTGCAGCAAGAGGCTGCAGGACAGAAACAGCTGGCCTCCCCAAGGCATGGAGTGGATGAGGTCACTGTAGGGTAGTGAGTCCCAGCTACTTCTCCACGGCTGGGGAGGGAACTGGTATTGACATTGACCCAAATTAGACAACTGGACTTGGGATTCAGAAAATGTTTGGTCCCAGGTAATCTTGTTATTCATGAAAGTCACGCATGGGTTATTTTTAACCCTGATTTCTAAAAGTTCAGACCTAAGTTTTGAGGCCAGATCAAAAATAATGTGTAACAGATTACATGAGTCTTACACTTCAACTTTCTATGTATGTATATATTACAGGGCTTAGATTTTATTTTCCTTTATTTTTATTGTAATTTATCCATCATTACACAAATATCTATAAAACAGAGGTAAATTGACTTGACATGATGCATCCAGACAATGAATGGCTAAATTGAGATTTCTGGTTGGTGTTTCTCCCCAAAGTATCAGTTAACATTTTTATCATAGAATTATGATTGAGTGAAAGCTAAGGATCAAAAAGAAGGGTTTGATAGACCATAAGTGGGCACAAAGACAGGAGGCTACAGGGATGCCAGCAATGTTGAGCCAGAAGAAGAGGAATACCACGGGTAGAATCAGAGGCACTCAGCACCAGAGAAAACAGAGGTATTGATGGGTTTTCCTGAGGCTGGCTTGATCACCCCATGCTACAATTATTTCCAGTAATGCATCTTGCTAACTAATCATTTTTTCTTGGTCTTCCTTCATGTACCATTATCCTAAGGAAATGCTCCCCAGTCCTTTTTATTTTTTTAAATTAAAAAAAATTTTTTGCGGTACTGGGGATTGAACCCAGAGGCATTCTACCTCCAGGCTACACCCCAGCCCTACTTTTTGTTCTTTATTTTGAAACAGGGTCTTGCTAAGTTGCTGAGGCTGGACTTGAACCTGTGATCCTTCTGTCTCAGCTTCTCAAGTACTGGGATTACAGCATATACCACCATGCCTGGCTACCTAGTCTCTTTTTTTTAAACATGTTATGCCAGTCTAAAAGATAGTAGCAATTGTGAGCTTAGTTTTTAATGTTTCCATATATCCCATATGAAAACAGAGAAACCTGATAGCAAAACCCAAAACCAAAAGATAGTATTTATCTTTTTTTATTTTTGGCAGTGCTGGGGGATTGAACCTAGGGGTACTCTACCACTGAGCTACATCTTCAGCCCTTTTTATGTTTTATTTCGAGGCAGGGTCCTGCTAAGTTGCACAGGCTGCCCTCTTACTCAACCACCCTAGTATCTGGGATTACAGGCATACATCACCATGCCTGTCCTGAAGGTAATGCTTACAGTAACTAGGATACAAGGCATCCCCATTGTGTTAGTCTGCTTTGTGTTGCTGTAAGCAAAATACCTGACGAGAGCAACTTAGAGGAGGAAAGGTTTATTTGGATCATTGTTTCAGAGGTTCACTCAACGGTCAGCTCCACCCCAGACAGAGTATCATGGTGAAACTGAAGAGAATGGAATCTAGATGGAATAGGAAAGGACAGTAGATTTGATGGAAAGAAGGGCCCAGGGAAAGTGGGACAGGGGAGCAAGAGAAATAAGAGAGAAAAAGTAACGCATATATTTAGGTAATTTTGTCCTCTCTTCCAGGAAGAATTGCTTTTGTTTTCACCTTATCCCTGGTGATGTCACCAACAACCTAGGACTATGTTGGAAACTTACTATTCAGAATGAGGGTTTTCATGAACCACACAAGTAGTGTTAACCCCACACTCTAACCCACAAAAGTGCATGTCTCCAGCCAGTTCTGAGTCTGTAACAGGTATCTTCTTGGTGATAGTGGTGGGTTGATTTGTCCTAAGATACTCTATGAAAGATGTAATTTGGATGTTCTGTTTTACTAAGGTTATCTCTGACCTGACCACCATAATTGTGTGTGTGTGTGTGTGTGTGTGTGTGTGTGTGTGTGTGTGTGTGTGATATACTGGGAATTGAACCCAGGGCATTCTACCTCTGAGCTATACCCCCAGCCCTATTTTTTTTGTTTTGAAACAGGGTCTCACTAAGTTGCCGAGGGCCTCACTAAGTTGCTAAGACTGTCCTCAAACTTGCAATCCTCCTGTCTCAGCCTCCCAAGTATTAAGATTACAGGCACATGCTGCTGCACCTGCCTTTGGCCACCATACTTTCAAGGATTGAAGCTGTGTGCACAAATTCAGACATACATGGCCAAGTATAATCCAGGCCTTGAGCCATCAGGAATTGACAGTTGGCTGTAGATAAAACCAAACTCTAGATCCAGGTTATCTCTGTAATCACTCTTCATTCTTTGTCTGGCCTCTGATTGTTTCTTTTTTTCTTTTTTTCTTTTTTTTTTGCGGTACTCGGGATTGAACCCAGGGGCATTCTACCTCCAAGCTACACCCCCCAGCCCTATATTTCATTCTTTATTTTGAAACAGGGTCTCACTAAATTGTGGAGGGCCTCACTAAGTAGCTGAGGCTGGCGGTGAACCTGTGATCCTCTTGTCTCAGCCTCCCAAGTACTGGGATTACAAGAGTGCACCACCACTCTTGTAATGGCTCTCTGATTGTTTCTGTAAGTAGAGCTCAGACTTATTTACTTAAACCTTGTTATATTTTATCTAGCCTTTTAGATGTTCTATACCAGGAGGCATTTCTCCAAACATTTAGTTTGGCAAATTGCTTAACATACAAAATGTGTTTATCTATTTCCCATTATGCATCCAATCTCATGACTTTAAATAGATATCTCCTAAATCAAATTTCAGTCAAGATCTCTCTGAACTCCAGACTCATCTAATTACTCCCAAACCTGCTCCACATATGGACTGAACGTCTTGGTAAATGGCAACTCTGAACTTGTATTACTCAGGCTGAAAACCTTGTGGTAATACTTTTCTCCTTTTCTTTCTCTCCCGCCCTTCTTCTCATGCATCAGAACCCCTGTTGGCTCTACCTTAAGAACATATCTAAAATTACACTACTTGTCATTGCCTCGACTATTTGCACACAATCCAAATCAGCATCAACTCTCACCCCCATTATTGCAATAACCAGTGTCTGACTTCTACCCTTTCCATTCTGCAGTCTCTTCTCAATACAGCCAGAGCAATGCTATGGAAACACTCAAATATGTCCTATTTATGCTCAAAACCCTTTGGTGACTTATGCCATGCAAACTAACCTAAATCCTTACAAGGACCTCTAAGGCTGCATCACACACCACATCTGCTTGCTTCCACCACCTCTGATTGTCTTCCTTGTTAACTCTGCCCCACACACCTAGACCTTCTTCCTACTCCTCAAACACACTGAGCATGTTTGCACTTCAGAATCTTTGCTCTAGTTGTTCTCTCAATCTGTAATGCTCTTCCTCTAGACATCTTTGTGACTCTTCTTCTTACCTCTTTAAGTCTTTGCTGAAATGCCATCTTCTCTGTGAAGTTTACACTGTCTACCCTGCTTTAATAAATCCCTTATCCCAGAAATCCAACTCTACTTACCATGCTTTATTTCTTGTAGCGCCAAACACCTTCCCTCTATACTATTTACTACATAATTTAGTTACTTCTTATGTTTATTTCCTGTCTCTCCATGAGCAATGTGAGTTTCATGAGGTCAGGAACATTGTCCTTATTGTCTTGTTCTCTGATGTATTCATAGAACCCAGAGGAATACCAAGATACATTGAAGGTGCTCTGTAAATATTAACCTAATGAATGAATGAATGGATGCCCTACTGAAGAAAATATGGTTACAAGTGAGTGTGTTCTTGCTGGGTAAATTCAAGTAGCATAATGGTATCAACAGAGAACAGAGTATGATTCTGAAATGGAAATTCATGGAAATGGCCCTCATGACTGTTCTTTTTATGCTGCATTGGGTTTCTTGAGTGAGGTGTCACCTCAATACACATTGGTACCATTGGTGTCACCATAGTTAAGTGAGAATCTATGGGCTGGCCTGGAATCCCAGCTCCTTCATTTGTGACTTTGGCAAGATCTTTTAACCCCCCAATTCTCAATTTTCTCAGTTGTAAACATCAAAATTGAGGTGACTAATCTGGATTCTTCACCTAAGCAGTGGTTTTTCTTCTGAAATTGCCCCATTATTAGGCAATGCTGTAGTCCTTTGCCATCTTGTTTTTTTAACTGCTGAGAATTTCCAGAGATAACCTGCATTCCTTTGGTTAATATTGTCCTCAGATCCAATAGTCTGTATGCAGAATCATGCAATGTTGGCATTTTTTATCTGTTTATGTTTGAAATTGTAAATATGTGAATTATATCCCTTGTACCAACCTGTCTAGTAAAGCTGCTACACTAGTTTTTACAGGCAGATGTTAATGTCATATGATGTCAGTAATTCCCAGCAAGAACATAGGAAGAGACATGCAAGAGCAAATATTTCCAAGTTAGAAGAAAAAATGTACAGCCAGCCAGGTGACAGCTTACCCCATCAATGCTTTGGTAGTAAGAGGCCTTAGGAAAATACGGTGAAATGTTGCAAAGGAGGGATTTATATAAGTCACCTTCCACATATAGATCCTTTGTCAGAGTACATATCCTTTGATCTAGAAAAACTGCAGCATAGCTCCCATTAGGCCATGGGAAATATGAATTGAACTCTTTGAAGACTCAGCAAGTGGCACTTATCTTTATCTTCTATACATTGACCTAGGTACCCAAGGGCCAAGTCTGCTGGCCCATTATCAGAAGCACATTATGTAGCCAAATTAATCATGAAAGAGTTCCATTAAACAGTACATTTCATTGGAGAAAACAGACTTTCCAACCAACAGTGTAGGGAAAACTGGTTATCCATTTGTAGAAAAAATGGAATTAAATCCCTGCCTCTCATCCTGCACAAGAGTCAACTCAAGATGGATCAAAGACCTGGAAATAAGATCAGAGACTTTGAAATTACTAGAGAAAGGCATAGGTCCAACACTCCATATAGGCACAGGTAGAAACTTCTTCTATAAGACCCCCAAAGCATAAGAAATTAAAATGAGGATTAAAAAGTGGGATTGCATTAAACTAAAAAGTTTCTGTTCATCTAAGGAAACCATCAAGAGTCTAAAGAGAGAGCCTACAGAATGAGAAAAGATGTTTGCTAGCTATTCCTCTGGTACAGGACTAATAGCTAGAATATACGAAGAAGTACTTAAAAGACTTAACACTAAAAAAAAAAACCCAATCAAGAAATGAGCAATCTAACTAAATACTTCAGAAAAGAAGAAATACAAATGGCCAATAAATACATGAAAAAATGTTCAACATCATTAGCAATCAGGGAGATGCAAATAAAAACTACACTGAGATTCCATCTAACCTCAATTAGAATGGCAATCATCAAGATGTCAAACAACAAGAAATGCTGGCAAGGATGTGGGGAAATAGGAACTCTTCTACACTGTTGGTGGGATTGCAAATTAGTGCAGCTGCTATGGAGATCAGTGTGGAGATTTCTCAGAAAACTGGGAATGGATACACCATATGATCCAGCTATACCACTCCTGGGTTCTTTCCAAAGGGACTGAAATCAAAATATTATAGTAATAAATGCATATCCATGTTTATAACAGCACAATTCACAATAGCCAAATTATGGAACCAACCCAGGTGTCCATCAACAGATTAATGGATTACAAAATTATGGGATATAGATACAATGGAATTCTACTCAGTTATAAAGAAGAACAAAATTATGCCATTTGCAGGAAAAATAATGGACTTGGTGAACATTATGCTATATGAGATTAGACAGTCACAGAAAGTGAAGGGTCATATGTTATATTTTTTATCATATGCAGAAGCTAGAGAGTAATCGGGATACAAGAGGGGTTTTAGACAATGGAAGAGAATCCTCAGTGGGGAGAGGGAGGTAGTTTAGGGGAGGGTGAAGGAGAGGGAGAATTAATGAAGGAATCACTTCCATGAACATTATGTACATATGTGTGAATACCAATGTCAATCTCAATATCCTGTATAGGGGGTGTGGGGAGGGAGTTGGGAGAAAGCCTGCCAAGTGTTGTGTGCATGTATGTCACTATCACTATGAACTGCATCATGATCTGAGACTATAATGCATCAATAAATATATTTTAAAAATATATTTCAAATCGTCTCATTTGGCTTTTCTTTATTTTTGGGGAGGGCGGTACCAGGGATTGAACCCAGGGGCATTCTACCTCCGGGCTACACCCCCAGCCCTACTTTTTATTTTTTTATTCTTTATTTTGAAACGGTCTTACTAAGTTGCACAGGGCCTCACTAAGTAGCTGAGGCTGGCCACAAACCTGGATTCTCCTGTCTCAGCCTCCTGAGTACTGGGATTACAAGCATGTGCCACCACGCCCAGCTTTTTGGCTTTTCTTGAGTAAGACTTAAAATACTCTTGTTTCCAGTAAATTAATATTTGTTTTATTTTCAGAAGCTCAAGATTATCTTTAAAATAAATGCATGAATACTTAATACTATTAGCATTTTTATTTTTTCACTATATCCTAGTTTCCTTTCTAGCAAGTTCAAATCATTATAACTAATTGCTACCACTTTTTAGGGATGCCAGAATACTCTTAGATGACTTCTAACATTTTGTGTCATGAAATATTATGAAGAATAAGAAAATGCATCATTATCAGCCAGGCACAGTTGCACATACCTATAATCTCAGTACTTGGGAGGCTGAGACAGGAGGATCACAGGTTTGAGGCCAGCCTCAGTAAAGTAATAAGACCCTTATTACTTAACGAGAACTTGCTTCAGAATAAAAATAAAAAGAGTCGGGGGGCATAGCTCAAAGATAGAATGTCCCTGGGTTCAAAACCCAGTACCGCTCCCCCCAATTACATCATTATCTGTTTGTCATTGATATCTTTATTATTGCTTTTCACTATCTGGGGTTAATGGCTACATTTTGATAGCAAATATATTTGAACATTTTTTGTACAAATACAAAATGTAGACTCCCCAAATGTAGCAACCCATATAACACTTGACTCTCAATATTGTTTAGTAGGTACTGAGAGGATCTTAGCAATGAACTTCATGTTTGTACAGTAAAACGCTGAATTGCTGACGTGACTTCATCTAGCCTCTGCTGCTTGAACTCATGAGGTGCCACAGCTCCCTTAGCAGATTTTTCACAATGCCATTGGCTGTTACGCAGTACAGAGCTGACCTCATCTCTTTCCTGGTATGTTATGAGCCACTCGCAGCCTGTTAGCTTCCAAACCACAACCCAGTGTTCAAGACTGCTGTTTGCCTATGGGCTTTAATTTTTCATCATCCAACTTTATTTGCAATTATTTTGACACAATAAGACAACTTCAGCTGTAGGGTATGGAAGGTAGGGAAATGCTTGAGCAGTTCAGATCAGAAAATAGAATTTTGATTCTCTCTGTATACCTAGTTTATGGCCACTAGAGGGGTCTCTGTTAATCACACAGCTTTCCCTCCTAACACCTGTTTAATCCTTAAAATATTAGATCCAGATTGCCCTATGGCTTATTTGTCCCATTTAATCCACATAGTTATACTTTTCTGTTTTTGGATTGCTGGAAGAAAAAATAGCAAGCCTAGCCTCCCATTACTTAAACAATATAACATTTATTAATTCATTTAAAAGGAACTTTTTAATATATGGATACTATTTTAATATATGGAAACTCTCTCTCTCTCTCACACACACACACACACACACACACACACACTCAAATGCATCAGCAGAGATGAGATCCCATTTTTTTTTTTTTTGCGGTACTGGGGATTGAACCCAGGGGCATGCTACCTCCGAGCTACACCCCCGGCCCTAATTTTTATTCTTTATATGGAAGCAGGGTCTCACTAAGTTGCAGAGGGCCTCACTAAGTAGCTGAGCCTGGCGGTGAACCTGCAGTCCTCCTGTCTCAGCCTCCCAAGTACTGAGATTACAAACGTGTGAGATCCCGGTCTTTGATGTCATGACAGCTGTCAGGATGTGGTTTTACCTGCCATCACTCTTCTAATGGAGCCACAACCATGAAGGTAAAAGTCTCAGCTGAAGCTTGGATGAGGAAGACATATGCTGCCTTAGACAACATTCTTTCCACAGCAGGTAACTTGGATCCCAACCAAACTGGCATAAGCACAGAAGGAAACGACTGCATCCCGTAATGAGAAGTTCAAGAGCGAGGCTGGCTTCGGGTCGAGTCTCAATTCAGGGCTCCGGTGATGCCGCAGAGGCCTGATTCTCTCTATCTCAGAACCTGGCTCTCCTCTGTGCGTATCTTCATTCTCGGATAAGCTTTCCACTCTTGGTGTCTATGTGGTTATTACCACTGCAGAACCTATACTTTCTCAGCTTCAGATCCACACAGTGGAACTTTGCTTTACTCACACAAATAAAAGTACAGGGCCTGCTCATTGCGCAAATGTAGTTGCAAGTGAACCCCTACATCCATGACTCTGGTCAAAAGGGTCGTATTATGCTGCTTAATTTAAACCAGCCCAACGCTCAGCCCTGATGATGAGAGTAAGGAAAACAGGTAAAGCACAAAGGTGTGGTAGGCTACAGTGTCTCCCCAAAGAAGTGTTTGTTACTGGCAGACGAATGAGCGTTTACCGGGACTCCGGATTCCTTCACCACTACAGTTGTTTTTCTTGAATCAGTGTTGTAGTTCCTGTAGAGTTGGTAAGTTCTGAGTCAATCAGGTCACAGGCCACTTTTCCAGTAATCCATCCAATACACCATCCGTTACAGGCCAAGATGGAGCAATGAAGTGAGCAGAGGAGCCTGGCATTAGCCCCAGTGACATCGGTGGTTGTCCTGGGTGAGCAAGGCAGTGAGGGAGTGATGGCTGCCAGGGAACTGAGACTTCAAAGATATTTCAGAGTTCTTTAGAGTTAGATGAGCCATCTCCCCACCTTCCTTTTAGATGGAGAAACAGGTGATTGCTGTGATGACAAAGAACTACTTTTATAAGATCAAGGTAAGGAAGGGTGTGTGAACCAACATGGGATTTGACAATGGCCCATACCAAGCTCTTGTCCTTTGTCTTTGTGTCTGTGTACACGCTAAATGTGTGAAGCACACTTATTGATGACTATGTTCTAGTAATGCATTTTGCTACATGACTAATGCTTCCCTATAACCTTTTTTTGGTATTGGAATTTCTGTCACACTATCAAATAAATTATACTAAAATTACATCTAAGTTAAGAATATTAAAACATCAAGATAACAGTGAATTTTATACATTCAGAAACCAAATTTTGCCTACTGCATTAAGTTAGTGGCTGAGTTTTTGTGTCCAAACCTGTCTAGGGAGAGTCTGTTATCTGGAAAAGGTATGTTTGTACAAAAGCCAAAGGCACTCCTTTCTTAATGTGCATTAAAAATCTTTTTGAGGTGGGGGTGGTGGCGCATGTCTGTAATACCAGTATTTGGGAGGCTGAGACAGGAGGATCACAGTTCTACGACAGGCTCAGTAACTTAAAAAGGCTTTTGGCAACTTAGTAAGACCCTGCTTCAAACTAAAAAACAATATAGGGCTGGGGGTGTAGCTCAGAGGTAGAGTGCCCCTGGGTTCAATCCCAAACACCACACACAAACACAAAAAGTCTTTTTGGGAGGACCACCCCCCATGTGTGCATATATATATATATATATATATATGTGTGTGTGTGTGTGTGTGTGTGTGTGTGTGTGTGTGTGTGTGTATGTATGTATATGTATGTGTATATATATGTATGTGTATATATATGTGTGTGTGTATGTGTGCATGAGTGTATGCACATATACATGTGTGTATGCATGTAAGTCTATATATATGCATGTGTGTGCATGAGTGTGTGTGGATGTGTGTGTCTTATGCACATGTGTGCATCTATAAAGTAGGTGGAAGGCAAGGAGGAAAGAATTGAGGGTCTATATGTTTTTACTGTTTTAAGAAATGTATGAAGGACAATGGAAACTACATACCATAATAGATATATGGATTTAAAATATCTTGTTTTTGTTGGTGGTGCCATGATAGTTTGTGGCAAAGGTGGCCTTAATGAGTAAGTGTGGTTAACTCATTGTTTCAGTAGAACCCTATCATTATGGAAAACCTTATCTGGAGCTCCTGGAAGACATGGTATCCTGTGTTTTCTCAGGTTACGTATGTGACATGGAGTGAGGGAGCAGCAGCATTCTATACAGACAGAGGCACGTTTCCCAAACACACCTGCCAGTGGTGACGCCTTGCTCGTACTGCCTGGCAGACTTTGCCTGGCTCGAATGACTCTGTGCCTGTCAGAACCAAGCATGGCTAGCCAGCTGTGCACCTAAGACTTTATGTCTGAACCTGTTAGGCAGAATTTTATTTCTTGGAAATAGCTCTGCTTCTCCATAAACCACACCCTCTATTGCACATGCAGCACAGCTTCTTCCAGTGACCAGAAAGCCTCTTGTGGTTCTCACGCTTGGAGACATGAAACACTGCAATATGCATTTTAATAAGCATTTAATGAAAGCAGAGATAATGTCCCCAGAATTCTCTTTATTGACATTTGACACATAAAGAAACCTGAAAAATTACACAATTTTGTTTTAAAGAAAAGATCATGTTGGGAAGCCAAGTCATAGCACGCATTGCCCTTAAATCTCTTTGCCTCGTGGGGTAGAGAAAGGCCCAGAATGGCCCTGCCTGTATTCCCAACTTCATCTCAACCACACCCTTCTTCTAGCAACACCCCCCAGCAACACTGAACTACTGACACTCACGACCTGCCCTTGCTCCTGTCAACCTTTCTGGATGAAATGGCCACTCTTCACAGCTTCAGCTCCACCCTCCATGTGGTTCATTCCTGCTTCTGAAATAATGAATGGCTCAAAGAGGCCCATTTCCATCAGGGGAAGCCTGTGACTTAGCCTGTGCAGCCACAGCTTCCATAAAAGACCGGTATGCTGAAAATACAGTGTCTTCCCCCAGGAGGGTGTCAAACCTTAAGTGCTTGTATGATCTTTAACATATTCCAGATTTAATTATTTTCAGGGTGCCACTTCTGTATTTGCAGGGTGGGATTTCCCTCTTTCTGATTCTAATTCCCACATATAACCATCTGGCCAAAAGGACTTTGTTTTAATGATCTTATCTTCCTTATTTCTTCTCTTTTTAAGTATTCCCTGACCCTCTCCACTTCCAAACCATTTTAATTATGGAGGCAAAATTATATTAATTCTCTAACATTAAATGATGTCACTTCATTAGCCATGAGACTCCATGATCTAGCAATGAAATGCAGGCTTTTGAGTCCCTTTAAAGTGAATTTATATGTTTCCCTTGGATCCTCATGTGCCTGTCCTGTCGATCACCAATAATTCCTCACAGCTGTGGGTCTGAACCTAAATCCAAAAGGCATTTGATAGTCAAAAAAATGTGAATTTAAATGCACAGTTTAAATGCTTGGTCCTTTAAAAAAGGAGTGTATACACACACACACACACACACACACACACACACACACACAACCATTAGCTTGGGAAATAGAAGGAAATAAGCAAACATATCACTTTGCCAAGTTTAATAAGCTCACCTTTGATATGCTTGAAGTGTGCTGATGATTCATCAGTAAATAAATACTCAGAGAGCAAGAATCTGCAAAAGTGACCCAGTCCTACCTCCTTGTTTTTTTTAAACACGGATTGGCAGAAAACATTTCCTATGCGTGTGAAGGCTTTAGACTTTTGAGCACACAGATGGTATGGATTTTAATAAATGTGTTAGAATTTTCAATCATACATGTTTTTACTTAATGGCTATTATATTCCAGGCCCTCAATTGTGAGGATATGAAAACAAATATTTTATTGGCTAGTAGAAGAGATAGACACATGCAAGAAAGTGAAACAGAAATGACGCTTGCAATGCCATGCAGATTTTGTATGACACAATATGCCAAGTGCCACTCACAAGCAAGTGTGAGGGTTACAGAAAACTGCTGGTGGTGGGGGGGTTGAATTCTGCTTGAGGATAAGGAGAAGATGTTTCCAGAAAGCTCCTGATCACAGAACTGACTTTGAGCTGGCTTTGAGGGTTGAGTCACAGTTCACCAGAAGTGAAGGAAGGTTATTCCAGGGAGAGGAAATGGCCAAATGAAGGCTCAGGGAAGAAAGTATTAGGAGTGGTGAGTGGTGGGTGGGACTGGAATGTAGGGCCTGGAGGGCCACCAGTAGTGGCAAGGCTGAAGCTGCAGAGGTTAGACAGGGAACAAATGTGACGTGCCTGGAGACCAGGGTCTATAGCATTTGGCCCCGGAAATCATCAGAGAATGGTCGAAAGAGGAATCACGTCTTCTATTTTAGAGATCCTTGGTGATAGGCCTCTGCTAATGGGAAAGAGGCTAGTCTAAATTATATGGTTTTATCTTGTTTTTTCAGCACCTAGTTTGTATTCTAAGCCCCTCAGGGCTTGTAGGTTTGGTGTAGTTAGCTCTTCTTGTCTACCTGGCTTGCTCATTTCTTTGACTCAAGTCAGACACAGTCTATGTCCCCTATTAGGATGTGACTTCTGCACCTGAAAAGACATTTCCCAGAAAAAAAAAAAAGCTTAGTCATTGATGCCCAGAAAGACTAAGTTTCTTAGATCTATGCTTGAGAACAATCTTTCATAAAAGTGAGAAAAGAGAATCTAGAAATACAGTGCACTTTGGGGTAAAGAAAACCTCTCTGTGTTTCCACACTGAGTGAGCCCCTCTGTGTGGTTCTTCTCAGCTAGTGGAACTCTGATTCTTCCTACAGAAACCAGGAACTGAACAGAAAAAAAAAAATGAGCCCCAGTTGTCCAGTCATCTCTTCCTTCCTCATGAACAGGACAAGAAGAATTGGGATTTTTCACACCTCCCACTTAGTTCCAGAGTCAGGAAATAATAAAACACCATGTCAGTGCTGGTCACAGACATTATATCTATGCCTTGTCAACAGCTATTACAAAATCAATCTGTCATTTTGCCTTTGTTGGAATTAAAACACTTAATTTCTTAATTCTATTTCAGTGACGGGTTTATTTCACTGTCACTAATGGATAAATGATTCAGACACTGCAGTTGTTTTCATCTTATCACATCAGGAGGAAGGATGACAATACATGCTAATTCTAACACAATGAAAATTTAAATGTGCAGGAAATTACAGGGTGACAGTACTTTGTACAGAGTTCGTTTCTACCACAGATGATAAAAACTCAGAACATTTCTTTTTAATTTTATTACAGATTCATCAATAAAATGATTTTATCAAGACACAGGGTATGTGGTGGCCTATTCCAGTTATTTTAGAAAATTTAGAATCCTACTGCTGTGATTTTTTTTTTGAGACAGGGCACTATTGCTTGTATTATGTTCCAAGTATCTCAAAGATATGAAGACATTTCTGTAGTTATATTTTAGAGGACATAATATGATTTACCATGCACTAAAAACATTCTGTTTTAAGAGTGCCTCATAATTTCCTGTCTACAAATGACAAGAAGATAGTGCAGCCCTAGAATATTGGACTTGCCACAGAGGAAAGTACAGAAGTCAACTTGTCGACTTGTTAGATGCCAACCAAATGTCTAGCCATGTGGTAGGTGCTTTCAATATTATATCTCATTTCATTTTCTGCAAAACCATAAGACAAATAGTATTCTCATTTGCTGTTCAAGAAAGTAAAACTCAGAAAGGTTAGGAAAATGATTCATAGGTAAACAGGTATGCCATCTACCTGCCACTATACTTAACCAGAAACTTCACATCAGAAAAAGAAATAATCGAAGATGAAGATGTGTTCAGAAAAATAAGTAAGTAGCAAGGCCTGACTTCTTCTCAGGTGGGGATAAGTGTAGCAAGGAAATAGAAAGCAGATAAAATATCTTGAAAGGTGGGATTGTTAAATACATATTTAAAGATGCTGGGGGAGGGCTCAGAAACTCTTGAATCCACAACAGCTACACCAACAGGGGAAAAGTTATGAGATTTGCCAAAAATTAAAAAGCTGAGAAGTGGTGTTGTGAGGTAGTGCCCCAATCAAGACCAGTCAGACCACTAAAGGCATTTATTGAGAGTCTTTATTTGCTGATCGATCAGGACTACACATAGCATAAGACCCAAGTGCAGTGTCCAACTCTCTCAGAGCCCTCCTTATATACAGGAGAGCCACAAGCCAGGGGTATATAGTTTGGATTCCCATAGCAGGTTCCCATGGCAGGGGTCCCGCAATAGAGCAAACAAGCATAATGAGCATACAAAAGCAAGAACATACACTGTTAGCAATGACAATGCAACAATAACAGTAACACACTGTTGTTACCCATTACCCTGCCAACACCCTGGTTTGATTTTTCCTTGGCCAACTTCCCGGTTTTAGGGCCAGGTTGGAGGTCATGATGGGTAACAATATGGAGTTACTCTAACTAACAAGTTACTCTGGCCAACAAGCTCTGACTATGCATTATCACAGCGGCAAGATAAGAAACCATGCCCAGCAGTATCTAGAGCCGATTAGCAAGCTTTGATTAAGGACATACCTCATGTAAAAAGTGTTGTGCTAGGCCAAAGAGACGTAAAATGCACACTACAAGTGTGGAGATCCAAGTCTTCCTTGGGCTGAGAATTGCCTTGTGCTCTTCAGGGATCACCTAATGACCAATGCAGACAGAGCTAAACATTCCTTGAGGACATCTGGGCCCTTCCGTCTCAACACAGCTGCCTTCTCACAAAGGAGCTAGACCCAGAGCATTAGGTACATATGCACTATTGGATTTAAATGTTTGCTAGGTCAGAAATTCTGATAGCCCTCTAACACTCATGGTTCTATTCACAATATTGACCCTGAATTTATTTTATTCATGTTGTATTTTATTCACATTTTTCTGCAAGGTCAGCTATCATTTCAGCCAGGCACACTGTAACTTTTTTGAGTGCAACTTGTTCACATTCACTACTGTCCTCTAGTGGGTAGACTCACAGACCAGCTAATAAGATCATGACTGCCTTCCCATAACACATCCCACAAAACAATCCATAGACTAGGATACTTGCAAAGCTCAGGTGAACGTTAGACAGCATGGGAATATCATGACTGTCATTATCTCCTTAAGATGCTTTTCAGTGTACTTGGTTATCATTTCAGTTTGTAAGTTCCACCCTCTGATGGAGGTGGAAGGGTAGAATTGATCTACTGGAAGAAATGAAGCTACTGAGTTTCAGCCGTTCACTCTAACTCAGAAAACTGGTTAAGACAAAATGTGAATTAGAGTCCACGTCTGCCCTCCACCAAGCCTTCCCTCCTTTCTATGATACCATGATGCCTCTTCCACATGAGCCTTCCCTCTGTGAACATTCCAGTGTACCTTTAAAAATTCAACAAAGCGGCAAATTATAGAACCAATGCAAAATTGGCTTTCATGCCTTGATGTGGTGTTTAATTCTTCATAGACTCTTTTCAACTGGACATTCGGTTTGTAACACGCTTATCGAATTGGATGGAATACTATTATTCTCAAAGTTATTCTAGAACTTATTTCTTCTATTAAAATAAATTTAATTATTTTATTGATATTTATAGAGATTAGGAGTACATAGACTCAAAAGACACTCGGAAGGTTAGTGTTTATTCTACAAATTTATGTTTCTATACTTTAACTGATACTCTAATTTTTAAAGCACATGTATGGCTAGATTTGAAATACTTAGTGTCCTTAGCAATAGTTAAGTATTTTAATTCTGAGGTTTCTAGTATGTAAAGTTACCTCTCAGGGCTGTGTTTTGTTTTGTGTGGTACTGGAGATCAAACCCAGGGGAATTCTACTTTTAACCACAACCCCAGCCCTATTTTATTTTTTTATTTTGAAACGGTCTTGCTAAGTTGCAGAGGGTCTCATTAAGTTGCTGAGGCTGTCCTTGAACCGACGATTCTCCTGTCTCAGCCTCCCAAGTACTGGGATTACAGGTTTGTGCCACTGTGCCCAGCTTGGGGTATTTTTGAAATTTACCAGAAATACATTTTTTTGAGTATGTGACCCCCTTTATGGCAGAGCATGGAAGATGAATAAACACTAGTTTTCCTTCATCTGTTAATCTCAGCAATACCAAAACACTATTCTAAATTTCAAAATAATTTTATTCATATCTGCCATAATGCTCAAGATACTTCAATAAAAGAAAATTGTAAAATATTCTTATATGTTTACTAGCTGCATGTAACTCTGAAAGTTGATAAGAAGCTTGAGATTTGAGTTCTATTCAAGGATCAAAAGTACTGTATGTAAATTTAAATGTATGATTTTGTGGGTTGTTGGGTTTTCCATCCTTTGTCCTGTCTTTACAATGGTGTTAATTAACAAACAAACAGGAGACATACTCTTTTAAATATGTGCTCCAGCACTTTATTATCTGTCTCTTTATAGAAGTGCTGTTCCCTTTATAGAACTTTTCTTTTCTTTATAATTACAAAAGTTGGTACACACCTTAACTGTCTAAATGACATTATGAATTTCTACTCAGCAATATAAATCCTTGTGAAACCATGTGTCATCTGTAACTCTAGGGCATCAGATATTAACATTTTTAAATTATTATGAATAGAAGTTTTGAAATCATTTTCTAAACTTTCTATTTTAGCACTTAGGAGATCAACCAGAAGATAAAATGTGTTCAAAGGTCAGAATGTACCATTGTGAACCTGATCTTTCAGTTTTAAATGGAACTTTTAAAAACTCCAGAAAAGTCTACCTGGTATAAATCTGTTTTGAAACAGATGGATTTTTTCCACCTTTCTTTTTCTTCCTGCTTTATCAGCCCATCAAAGATAAATTAATTCTTCTCAGGCCTGAACTCCGCAATCTAATGAGTGAGCAAACTATTGGCAAGAAGATCTACCTGTGCACACCATGTACAGTCCAGTTCATTCATGCACGCTCTCTCCAACATGTTTCCTTTTACAAAAAGAAAATGAAATAATGCTGAAGGTTAATTTTTTATTTATGTGTGTGGGGATGACCATATATCCAAATCTATACCTATTGTCTCAGAATAATCATTGTTATAGGGACCCTTTCATCCTCAAAATTATTCCAGTTTGAGTGATAAATTAAAAAGGTCACCCTAGTTTTTAGTAATAAGATTAATGGCTAAAAGCATGTCTATTAATTTATATGAAAACATGAGCATTTCTACTTCTAGGATAATAGTGTCAAGAAGTGAGGACATGCCAGTAAGCCATTTTACATCCAGAATGAGATTGCGAAATAGATTTCATTGTTATCTGTAAATCAATGATACCATTTTTTAAAATTCAGTATAAGTGAGCCCTTATTTTTATTTAAGCTGCTTATTCTCTGGTATCCTTGACAAACTTTCAGTGCAAATATTTAATAAAAGCAAAACAAAGGTATCATAAAAGTTACCTATAATCCAACTTCCTACAGAAGGAATGTCAATGTCTTTGAACATTTTTCTCTATAAGTAGATACACACATTTTTGGCAAAATTAAGTTATACTGTTTATACAATTTTGTATTCTGCTTTTTTTTCACTTATTGTAATATCATGGATATTTTACTAATTAACTGTTCTCCCAAATATGATTTTCAATGCCTACACATAATGCTCCAAAGTAGATGTATATTGTTGTTTATGTAACCCTGGCCTTAATATTGCACATTTAGGCTTCTGCCTGTGATTTCCTGTTATGTAACTAACTTCTCCTGTACTTGCCTGCACCAAACATTAATTAGATTAAATCTTTGCCCGAATTTCCTTGATTGCAAAGTGAAACAAAGCATACAATATTCTTTTAAAATCACTCATCTCAAGATAAAACCATTCTGTTTTTTTTCTTTCGATGGCCAGAGTTAAAAAGATATTCATATGTTTCCCCTGTATTTTTACTGGTTTATTTGATAATATGCAGACAATTACCAGTAGGCTTCTTCGCCTTGATGTCCCACAGGTATCTCAGTTTCAAAGCCCAAAACAAAACAGGCATCTCCCCAGATCTTTTACTTTCTCCAATGCCCTGGCAAATGGCATGGTCACATAGCTGACTTCCCAGGCTCAACCCCTAACTTCATCCAGGCCCCCTGTTCTTTGAGCAGCTATCTGCTGTCTCTGTGGGCTCTTGCTCAGGTTCTTATCAGTACTTGCCAGAGCCATTGCAGTAGCTTACCAAACCCTCTACCGCTAGCCTGAAGGGCTTCTTGTTTATTATTCTGAAAACCAACAAAACAATCTGTATGAAACATCATCCTTATGATCAAATTACTGTGCTGAGGATTGGTAGTGATTCTTTGTTGTCTGTACACTAAAAAGTAAAGTTTTTTAAAAAGGTGTATAAAACCTTTCATGGCATAGTCCCTTTTTCCTTTTTTCTAAGTAACAACCCTGGACATGGAGTTCCTCAAACATTTCGAGTCTCCTACTGTTCTCAGTTCTCTCAAAAATTTCCTCCTCCCCTCTCATATAAAACTCCCACATTCTACAAGTGTGAAGCAAATGAGAATGCCTCAGGAAGACCTTGATGCTTTTCCTATGACATTCTTAACACCATGCTATATATACATAAGCCTATTGTAATAGCTATTCTCTTAAATTAGTTTGTACTTCTATCTTGGTGTCAGGGACCCATAATCAACAAGGTGCATGACACACAGCAGATGATGAATAAATTCTAAGAGAGAGAATGAATAAATGACTGAATAAAGTTTAGGATGGAGATAGGCTTCAGAAGAACCTGAGAGTTCAGCTTCCCAGAAAATAGCTTGAAGAAGTCTAAGAGGTCTTTGGAAACCTATCGGAGCCACTGTTCCACTTTGAATGGTCCTAGGTAAATGCAGTCCCATAGAAACATCATGAACACTACATATGTCATTTCAAATTTTCTAGCAGTCATACATTTAAAGCTAAGGAGAAACAGGTGAAATTAATTTAAATAACACAGTTTGTTTACTCAACATATCAAAGATAATATAATTTCAAAATATAAACAAGACCAAAACATATTAAGTATTATGGTTTTGATTTAGAAAGTCCTACTAGACCTTATGGAAACAAGGCAGTCATGCTAAAGACGGGTCTTGGTAGTTAGGAGGTATCCCTGGGGGTGTGGCCTTGGGGATTATATATGGTTCCTCCTCCCCTTGCTTGCACTCTCTCTCATTCTCTCTTGCTTCTGGCCTCCATGATGTGAGAGCAGAGCATTTGCTCTCTTCCTCCTGCCACCATGCTCTGCCTCTCTGCCTCCTGCCACCATGCCCTGAGCTTCGCTGATATAATCTAACCCAACATGAACTGGACCCCTGAAATCTCCACAACTGTGAGCAAATAAATCTTCCTTCCTCTAAACTGTGTGGTGGTCAGGTCATTAAGCATTTTACATTCTTTTGTTTCACACCAAGGCTTTAAATTCCAATGTGTATTTTTACTACTAGCCCATTTCTTTTCTTTTCTTTTTTTTTTTTTTTGCGGTACCCGGGATTGAACGCAGGGGCGTTCTACCTCCGCGCTACACCCCCGGCCCTATTTTTTTTATGCTTTATTTTTGAAACCAGGTCTCAAGAAGTTGCGGAGGGCCTCACTAGGTAGAGAGAGAGAGAGAGAGAGAGAGAGGGGAGAGAGGAGAGAGAGAGATAGATCGCGCACGCGCGCAAGCACGCTGAGGTTGGCCGCGAACCCGGATCCTCCGGTCTCCGCCTCCCAAAGTACTGGGATTACAAGCGTGCGCCACCACGCCCGGCTTACTACTAGCCCATTTCAATGTGGTCAATTTTTACAAAAAACATATTTGACGTACATTTCAATTTCATAAGGTGTACAGTTACAAAAGTAGAATCCCATAATTAAATTGTTCCAAATCTACTTAGATATTTTCTAATACTTCATTGAATATCCACTTAGATTTAAATTTAAATTAGTTAAAATTCAACACTATTAAAAATTCAGTTCCTTGGTGGAACTAGTCACACCTGAGTGTTGAATAGTATGTTCATATGGCTGTTGGCTACCATTGTGGACAATGGAGTTCTGAAAGCCAGGGTGTTCTCTTGCCCTTCAGTTTGTTCATTATTTCTATCATTGAGCTTTGGGACAAAACTGCAGCTCCAACTCACATATATCACCAGGCAATTGGTAAAGAACAAACAGCATCATCTACACAGTGGGTTTTATTAGGTCTGAAAACCTTTCCCTCATCATTATGTATTTGGGAGTGGTTCCTGCTAGTTCCCACACTTAGTGTGTCTCTGCTGTTTCTGCATGTTGGAAACTTTCCCACTGGTACCTAAGCAAAACGCACAAGTTTAGTACTCTGTGCATGCTCCAGAGTTGGAAAAGACCCTTAGGCTGATTATACCTGGTCCCCTTTAGATTTGAGGCAGTAGTATCTGGCCATAGAAGGAGGTTTCTCTAACACTTGAGGTGGAGGGAGCCCCTAATCCTCAGCCCTTGCTCATTTCTACTGAACTACCTAACAGTATTTATCAAAAGTTAATCTCAAACCAGTCACGGTGCTGCACATCTGTAATCCCAGCACAGAAAGATCACAGATTCCAAGCCAGTCTCAGCAACTTAGAGAGGCTCTCAGCAACGTAGCAACACCCTGTTTCTGAATAAAAAATAAAATAGGGCT
>PVJS01015600.1:0-38671 GCA_004027185.1 Glis glis
CCTTTCATGCTCCAGATAGTGATTGAGTCTTATAGGTTTGTGTATGTACATCATGTGCTATAGTGTGTTTCCCTCCACTCCCCGCCCAACTCCCTCAGTTAGGTCACCTTCTTTGTCCATCTAAAGATTTCTTCTTCTTCCCTTCTAAGTCCCTTCTAAGTCCCATTCTATGTAGCTCCCACAGATTAGGGGGAACATAATAAGATGTTTATTCTAAGCGATATTAGTAAGTCACTAAGAATAAACATCTTATTATTAGGGCTTATTTTCCCCAGGGTCCCAATCTCCGCCTCTAACTGGATTGTCCAGTCAATTTACCTCGCATGAACTATATTTATGATTGATTCTAAGTTTACAATTTCATGATTAGTTTTTCATTCATCCTGTTGTCCTTTGTCCCCATTTTCTTCCTTCTTGAATTCTTTTATATTAATTGAGCATAAATTTGTATTCCAACTTATTTACTGTTATTATTTATGTACCTATACATGTTTAAGGAGTTGCTCTAATGGTCACACAACTTATTCTTAAAACATGGGCGTTCTTTCTCGAAGTAGTATTATACCATGTAACATGTAATGTAAGAACCCACCTTACTACTGGACACTCAGCCCCTGTGAGACATAGGTATTCAAAGTTTGCTTTTCAGAATCTAATAAAGAACATTTTAAGTAGGAATACCTTCTTCCCCTGAACACCCGACAAGCATTTAACACTGTGCTGAGAGGATTAGAAAGATCTGCACTCACAACTCTGTTTCTCTGTACGAGGACTGGCTAGATACTTAATTTTCCAGAGAAAAATGTTACTTCTTTTAAATTCAACATTTTATTCATGTTTATCTTGAACTCACACACATTCCAATTACCTGAAAACATTTTGATATATTTTCTAAACTTAAGGATGTTCATTTTTCCACTTTCATGAACTTTTAAAGAAGATAAAAAAGTAAAGTATTTCTGTTGTCAGAAGAGATTATGCTTTTGTTTTATTATCTGGTTCCTTTTTTCCACTTAAAAAGAATTATTCAGATGTTGGGACTAAATATCAAAAACCATTTGAGAACCACATGCAAAAACTGTAATAGTGGTATAATAAATATGCTTATAATATGTTTATTTGTTTTATCCAATATAGATCCTAAAATAAAAAATAGCAGACAAAATATTTTCATTGAGAAATAAACAGAGGAAAAGAGGATATAAACATAATTATTATATAAAAATTTTAATACAATTACAATGTATTCTATGTTCTATCTTTAAAATGTTAATAAGTTGCCGGGCATGGTGGCGCATGCTTGTAATCCCAGTACTTGGGAGGTGGAGACCGGAGGATCCGGGTTCGCGGCCAGCCTCAGCTCTCTCTCTCTCTCTCTCTCTCTCTCTCTCTACCTAGTGAGGCCCTCCACAACTTCTTGAGACCCAGTTTCAAAATAAAGTATAAAAAATATGGCCGGGGGTGTAGCGCGGAGGTAGAACGCCCCTGCGTTCAATCCCCGGTACCGCAAAAAAAAAAAAAAGAATTAAATAAGAAAAAGCCAATGATCCAACATAAAAAAAGAAGAGAGAAACTAAATAAAGAGTTATTTGGGGAGGGGCTTATTTAGTTTATATGCCCCCTAAATATTGGGGAATTATTTTCTACCTCCTTCAGAACCAAATGTGAAAGTAAATTATTGAGAATTTTCCTGAAAGGGAGATGTTTATGTTTTCAACATTTTATGGACTTACTCAAAATTTATTTCATTACAGATTCATGGATAGTTGGTTATTTATTTTATTGCTCGAGTTAGCCCTTATTTGGCCAGCAGAAGCTATTTCAGTGGACTTCATGTCCTTTCAACATGCCCCATTATTGCTTCACATTGCTTTGTGTGGCACTGTCTGTCTTTCTTGCATTCTAAACTTATGTGCTTCCCATCTCAGTTCTAGAAGCAACCATTTCTTCCTGTACCCTGAATCACGTTGTTGGAGGAAAACATTAGTAAATGAGATTTGAGTACAAAGTACATGCTGTTACTAAGGAGCGCTTCTATCTATTCCAAGAAATTTATCACCACCTCAAAGGGCAAATCTGAACCTGGTATGCACATTCAGTCCCCCTCCCTTCCTTTTCACATGCCATATGGTTTGCCGTTTCTAATATTCAATTTAATGTTTTTGGCATTAATAAATTGGTTTTTTTCATCTTTGACTATAATAAATATGCTGTAAATATATAACTTTTGCCATTTCTAATATTCAATTTAATGTTTTTTCATTAATTGTTTTTTATCTTTGACCATAATAAATATGTTGTAAATATATAACTTTTGTGTGTGAAACCACATTTTAATTTTTCATATATATGAAATAATAGAGTTGTTTTTTTCACTTAGCATAATGTGAAATAACTGAACTTAAAACTAAGATTTTATTTTTATTATAATTATTAACATATTAGTTGTGCAAGTTAATGGGATTCACTGAGATATTCCCATAATGTTATTCTATGTTTAATCATTTGGTGAACTTTTATACTGTTTTCAAAAGTAGATTTACCATTTTCAATCCTTACCAGCTCTGTGTTAGCAATCCAATTTCTCTTCATTATTGCCAGTACTTGCTATTATTCATCTCTTTTATTTTGGAGATCTAACATTAGCAAAATGACAGACGAGGAAGCTCCTGGCCCTTGGTACCTCCATAAATAACAAGTAGGCAACAACAGACTAACTGAAAGAGGACACAAGTAAATAAAAGGCATTTGTAGTCCACAGATTTCAGATTTGATATTTTAGGATGTCAGTATTAACCTGGTGATCTGCAGATTCAACGCAATCCTATGAAAGTCTTATTTTTTCCAATTTATAAAACTGTAACTTAAAACTTTATATGAAATCATTAAAAAATCATGCATAGCCAAAACAATTGTACAAATGAAGAAGAGAGTAGTTTTATAATTCTAATTATAAAACTTATTATAAACATACAGTCATCAGCAGTTTACTGCTGGCAAAAAGAAATGGACTGGGGCATCCAAAAGATACTGATGTGCAGAAGGTGCCTCACCCATAATTTCAAGAGAATTCACATTGAACCATTTCTACTTTGCTCCTGAAATAGTAGTACCATGAATATTTCATACAATTTCTAGGTAGTGGGCTTCTAAATACAAATTTTGATGACATAGACTTACAAAGAAGCAACCTAATTATTCACAGCAAATATTGAATGTGTAATATATACCATCCATGGAGACACATTTTTATAGGAAAAAGAATATGACACATATTTGCCCCAATGTTGTTGAGAGAGAATAATGAACTCTCTGACATAAGATAATAGAAAGAGCGATTTCAAAACCATAAAAAAATTAGTTACTTCCATCATGGGTCTTGGGCTACCAATACCAGTGACTTTCAGAATCTTCTAGTTTGTAATACATATTCAGATTTTTCTGAAAAAAAATTCTCAAACTTATTTTTTTGGGGGGCAGTCACAGATGCCAAGGTTGTAAAAAGATGCGTGATGCAAAGATGGTCCCAGTCTGACCATTCTGGAATTTTCTCCACAAGTTTCTCCAGCTCTCCATCAGATTCTGTCTTCTTTCCCACCCTTGAGTAATGGTTTCCTGAAGTTTCTGGAATGTAAACATCTGACAGCACAGGCATATTTTAATGTCAATGAAATAAAAGTGTGGTGGCATCCTTCCAAGCACTGGAGATATATGAGCAAGTTGGGTCTGAAGGAACAACAAAAATCCTCAGTAATGCTTGAGGGAGGAAGCCCTTTGTCATGGAGGTGCATTTTCATGCATTCTGATTTTTATTTTTGCTCAAAGTTATGAGGAACATTTTTTAATCTATTTAGAAGAAAGTGGTATTAATGGGACTCTAAGGCTCTTTCTACCTTATAGGATTTTTCCCCCAAAATGTAAATACTTTCACACCTATCTCTGTCCTGAGGAGAAAAGATGACTGTCTTACTCATAAAAAGAGGTATCTGTGAATTAATGTATTTTCAGGAGAACTGGGAGAGGCATGAAATAAATCTACTCTGATAGCCTTTTTGATAGCTGAACTCCCTAACACATTTATTTCCAAAAGATCAATAATTTGAGGAGACTTCTATTCAAATAAAAAAGACAACGTCTCCTAGGCAGAAACCACCTAATAACTCAATAGGAATTATCTGCTCATCACAGAGAACAGTCTTCTTAGGGAGAGGAAAAAGCACAGTCCTGATAAGATATCATGGTGTTCCCAAGAGGAAAATGGGGAACATCAAAGACAAGCTCATCCTCGCTCACATCCTTGCTGACAGTGCCTCCAGGCTCCAGCCAGCAAATGACCGGCTCCCATCTCCAGTAGATGCAGCGCCCTTGGCTGAGAGAGTCCCGATTCAGCGTTTACATCTTTTTTGTGTGTATGGCACTGAAGATTGAACCCAGGTGCTTCTACCTCTGAGCTACGCCCCCAGCCCGATTTTATTTCTTATTTGGATGCAGGGTCTCACTAAGTTGTGGAAGGCCTAGCTAAATTGCTGAGGCTGTCTTTGAACCTGTGATCCTCCTGTCTCAGCCTCCCAAGTACTGGGATTACAAGCATGCACCGCCATTCCTGGCCAGTGTTTACATTTGAACACTTCAGTCATTGCTGTAGTTCAGCACAGTTCTTTAGAACTGTTCTAAAGTTGTTCTTTAGATCCATACATTTGAACTCATTTAAGTTGGATAGTGGGGTTATCTGTTTTACTTTTCAAAAATGTTCTTCAAACTTAATATATATGAATATGTGACTACTAGATAATATAACCTTAATGCATTAAATACATTGAAGGGAAACTTGTTTTCAAATTAGTCTATTCTCCCCCCATCACTCTGAATCAGAATAGTTCCTTCTGGTTTCTTTCTAGTAGTTAATTTCTTACTGCATACACAGCAGCTTTCTGATTTTTCATGTCATTATGTTTTAAGCAATATTCTATTATTATACAGCTGATTGAGGGACATTTAGGATGGGTAATAATTTAATATGCAAAATGAATAGACCAGAGACCACGATAGGACAAAAACATCTCCACTCTAAACAGTAGCTAAGTATTGATTAATACATATAAAATAAAATTAATAAATTCCTTTTTATTGATGCAATTATTTATCTAATATTTATTTTATGCATCCAAATGCATTCTTAAAAACTTTGGACTTGAGATGCTGCAATGAATAAAGACTAGGCCACTGTTTTCAGTGAAATTATAATCCAGTTTTGAATTACAATGAGCAAATAAACAAGAAAACCATGAAACCAAATCCTGGCCGACATTGTTGGACCCTGGACCAACAATGGTCCCCTATGATGGGGGGAGGGGCTCAGGCAAGCTTCTAGCAAGATGAATAGAGATTTGGAGTGCAAGTTCTTCTCACACAGTCTGTTAACAAGTTTATATCTGGATTTTTCCACCGAATGCCAATTCTAAGTAAAATACTGAACAGATAACAAAAATGAATTTAGCTAAATCTGTGATAGTCTAAATAAAAATTTTTAATCTGTGCATTTGTGAGCTTCTGAGACATAAACCTGTTGTAATATACCCATGCATTAGGAATTTCAGTCAATTCTGCTACTCACTATAAGTGGGTCTCTGGAGTCTAGATAGAATGTCTGCCCGTGGGGGCGATGCTTTCCTCGCTGGCCGAGGCAACGTTAGACATGATATGCTGGCAAGTATTTCTTTGGTTCCTCTTCCTTTGACAGCTCCGTATAAGTTGCTTTCCCTGCAGCTATGCCCATGGCTTCATTCTCAGTTTGCTCATTTAAAATGTCCCCAGACCTCATGTGGTATACAAGGCAGCTATGTTTGGAGGTGGGGTTTAATTGCCAGGGAGCCACGGACAGTGTCCTTTCCCCCTCACCTCCCTGCCAGCCTGATGCTCCAGCTTCCTGTTCCTCTCTCCCCTGTGGCCATGAGTTGACACAGCTCTCATTCTTTTCTCTTTGCTCCCAACTGTAACTCCCTGAGGAAGCCTGTCTAACATGGACTAAAAACCTCCAGAATTGTGAGCAAATATATCCTCCTTCCTCTAAGTTGTGGTCACAGCAATGAGAATGACAACTGAAACACTCCCTTAGGTTATGACTGTTATTCTAGATCCTCTTAATAACTCTCATCCTGTGGAAGAAATTTAAGAACTATCCTTGACACTAAGATGCAATATGACACAAACACAACTCAAACATATATAACAACTCACGCAAAAACGTGTATTTCCCTTTCACAAAATAAGTAGTAAGTGATATTCCTGGCCAAAGTGCCTCTTTGCTCTCTACAGTCATTTATGGATTCATGCTCTGTCCCTTCCTTGGGATAATCCTTTTGAATTATCTTCATCCAAATGAAAGTAGGGAAGAGAAAGTATGTATGGAGCATGGACTTCTGGAAAGACCCTACAATCTTTCTGCTTAAATACCATTGATAAGAACCAAAGGCATCTTCTATTCTTCACAGATGCAGGTTGAACTATCAGGTTTTTTTTGTTGTTGTTGTTATGGTTGTCTTCTGCACTCTCCATCTTCCTACATAAAAGCAAACAGATTTAAAACTGTATTACATTTAATTGTACCATGTACCTAACATAATTTCTGGAATACAAAGTTTAAATGCATTGATGTATAAATATGCAACTATTGTCCAACTCATCAGTTGGTTTTCCAATTTGAGTACCACATAGACAGTAATTCTAGCATCTAGGTATGGCAAAGTATGAGAACAAGAAAAAACAAGAGATTAAAATATACATGTAACATACATGTATTATCATGTGTTATGAAGAGCAAAGTGTTCAGGGAAGGGTTCATGCAAAAGTGTGACAGAATCCGGCCTGACTTAGATGGAAAGAGAGGCCTTGAAGATAGCCAGGACTTGAACATTCTTGAGAACAATAAATTGTCAGTCCACGATGGGTGATTGCATTGTTTAAAACACATTACTGCTAAGGATCCAAGATGGCAGAATAGAGGAAGACAGCACATTTCATTTGCTTCGGGACTCAGAACTAAACTAGCAGGAAGATTGCTTCTGGGCAAGAGAAGAAAAGCAGTCAGAACTGAATAGAAGAGACAGTCAAAACATGCTTGAATTGGAGGCAGCACAGAGAGCAGAGGACTGAAAAGAGCTCCACACATCTCATCTGGCAAGTGGAGAGCTGAGGCAGGATGCATCTTGGTGAACCCACTTAGGAGCTGGCAGCTGCCAGAATTCCATGGCTCTCAGAGATTAACTCCAGTAAAGAAGAAGCTAAATCTTGTTGAGATGATTACAGAGAACCAACACCAAAAAGCAATCACATTCTTTCCTCCACGTTCGAATGCCTCAAGGACACAAACCTATAAGCCACCCAGAGAACTCCTGCAGCTGAACTCCTTTGAACTGAGAAACTACAAACCCTTCCCTCAGGAAACTAAGAGGGTATAACAGAACTCTTCAAGACTGTGAGTTTATAAAATGTCCCTTTGGGAGCCTGCGTAGCTACAGGGACTGGTGTGGCAATGACAAAACCCATGGGGTCTATGAGATTGGAAACCATCCCTGTGTAAGTGAGACTGTGGCTACAGTTGGACACAGCAGAAATGTGAATTTGCAAATAGCCCATAGAGACTCTCAGATGGGACCTAGAGTCAGCAATCTGCCTGGCCCTGTGGGGTGTCCAGGGATAACCACAGGATCACAGGTTCATCAGTAGTGGTGTCTGTGGGTTAAAATAATTCAGCCACCCATGCCCCAGGCTCAGAATGGTACAATCTCAACCCTGGAAGAGTTTGGGCTACTCAAACAGGGAGGCCAGGGGCCAACAGGGTTCCACATGATCACAGCTGGCAGAGCAACAGTGATGTTCCTGGGGCAATTTAACTCATACAGCCACTTATGAGTTACACTACAATCTCTTGGCCTGCAGAGTTTGGGCCTGGTGGTGATCACAGAAGCCAGAGACTGATAGGGTTTCATATGATGTAAATGAGGAACACAGTGGTGCATCAAACCTCAGTCAGCATGGTGGCAGACTTAGAATGTCATAGTCTCTGGCCCTGCTGAGCTTTGGCCCTGTGGCCACGGATGCAAAAAAACAGTGGTGCACAGAATTTCATATGATTGCAAACAGCACAGCAGCAGTGTTGTTCCTGGGGCATTAAATCTCAGCCAGCCAAGCCACAGGCTCAGAATGTCATAGAGTCTGGCCCTGCTGAATTTGGGCCCAGAGAGCATGGAGGCCTTCAGACAAGAGTTCTGTGCAGCAAAGAAAACTACCAAGTACCTCAATGGAGTGCCAACAATGTGAGATCTTTGCCAGCTACTCCTCTAATAGAGGACTAATATCTAGAATATATAAGAGCTTAAGAAACTTACCACTAAAAAAAATGACTCAATGAAAAAATTGACAAGTGAACTAAATAGACACTTCACAAAATAAATAGAAATTAACAATAAATATATGAAAAAATGCTCAACATCATTAGCAATTAGGGAATTACAAATCAAAACTACACTGAGTTTCCATCTAACCCAAATTAAAATGGCAATCATTAAGAAGTCAAACAATAAATGCTGGCAAGGATGTGGGGAAATAGTAACTCATATATACTGTTGGGGGGATTGCAAATTAGTGCAGCCACTATAGAGATCAGTGGGAATGGATCTACCATATGATCCAGCTATACCACTCTTGGGTATCTTTTCCAAAGGCCCTGAAATCAGAATATTATAGTAATACATGCATATCCATGTTCATAGCAGCACAATTCACCATAGCAAAATTATGGAACCAACCTCAGTGTCCGTCAGCAGATCAATGGGTTAAAAATTATGGGATACACACACAATGTAATGCTACTCAGCAATAAATAAGAATGTAATTATGTCTTTTTCAGGAAAATGGAAGGATTTGGAGAACATTATGTTAAGTGAGATTAGCCAGTCACAGAAAGTGAAGGGCCATATGTTTTCTCTCATATGTGGAAGCTAGGAAGTAATTGGGATATAAGAGGGACATTATATAATGGAGGAGATCCCCCAATAGAGTGAGGGAGTTGGTTCAGGGAGAATTAACGAAGAATGCATTTCCATTGACATTATGTACATATGTGAGAATACCAATGTCAATCTCAGTATCATGTTTGGGTAAGGGGAGGGAATAGGGAGGGTGCTGGGGGTAAGTTCATCAAGTGCTGTGTACATGTATGTCCCTATCACTATGAACTACATTATGACGTAAGGCGACAATGCAACAGTAAAAGTATATATTCAAATAAATAAAATAAAACACATTATTAGAGGATGCACAGAAGATATTTAGTAGTTGCTAAGTCTGACAGTGGAGGAGATATGTTATTATTGTTTTTGGCAGTTCTCGTCATTATGTTGGTTACAGTTGATGATGGGATGGCATAGTTTCTGTGAAGTGAAGCATCACTCAGACTTTGCCATCACAAAGCCCACAACATAGGAAACTGTCACAGGTGCTACATAGGTTTTCTTAATTCTTGTAGTTAATTAATTAATTCCTTAATTCTTGTAGTCCACTTATGGACAATTTGCCTTAAAAATTCCTCAATTCAATTCTCATTTTGTTAAAGCGATTGCTGTCAGTATCCGAAAGAAAGCCCCGGGGAAGAAAATAATCTTTTTCTTTCCTATTTAAGTCTAGGCTTTGCATATTTTTAAGAGGAATGAACCAATATACACAAAACAATTATTTAAATAATGAACCCTGCCAACCGTGGTCTAAATACTTGTAACTATTCATCTTTTGGTCTAAAAACTTGTGGCTAAATATGTATCTTTGTATTCACAGAAACTTGGAAATAATTGTATCCTGAAACTCTTAAAAATAAATTGATAATATCATAACATGTATATAATTTCCTATTTAATCTTATTATTCAAACTGTGGAATGTTTCTATATGTAAGCAAATGTATATGCATACATTTTTATAGGAAAAATATTACAAAAGAAGACAAAATACAGTATGGCTAGATGTTTATATTTAATGAGAACATTGGAACACAAACTGAAATATAAAACCGAGTGAAATATGAGAATAAATTTAGTCAATATGTGGATAATTAAGCTGTATGTTTTCTTCTTTTCCATGATAAGTAATTTAGGTGAGCTTCTCAATGAAAACCATAGTAAGTAGAAAGAATGAAATGAGTCAGGGATAAAATTATGTTTTTAGCCCTTGGGACAACTTCTTAAGTCTCAATTTTCTTATTTATACAGCTAGAACCACACTTTTTCTGAAAGAACTTAACATTTCATAGAAAAATAACAAAGAACTCTAAGTGTAATTTTATTTAATGCTAAATAATATTTTAGTAAGAACATAAAAATATCTGATATTTAATACTCTGTTTTGACTTTTTATCTTAACCCAGCTCATAAATAGTAGTAATCTCAAACATTTTGCTAAATGTTTCAATAATCAAATAGTCTGATGAAATAATAAAATTTGATTAAATTATATCATATATACAGAAAAATGCACTAAAATGATAGAAGTAGATTTTCTCGTAGTCAAATATCCATGCAATTAGCAATTACAGCATCCACTTGTAATTCCCCTCAAAATACCATTCTCCATAATAAAATAACCACTATGTTGATGAAGATAAGTTTGTCTTTTTTTATTTACATAAGTGTGATCATAATACTACATGCAAATGTTTGTGTCTGGCTTTTTGTGTCTCAATATTTTGTTTGTGAGTTTCATCCACATTAATGTGTATAAAGATTTTTTTTTATTCTTTCGACTCTTAATTGAACATATCAGGAAGGATACATATTATTTATCAGAAAGGATGTTAATAATCATTGTAGTTATTTTCAAGTGGTTAGGTATTATATGCAGTGTTATTATGAACATTCTTTGTGTACATCTCTGTCTACCTATCAATATGATAATGGTATATACAAATGTTTCTTTATTAGATACTACCAAATTTCCCTAAGAAGTGATTGAAAAAGTATTTGTTCTCTCCGATTTTTTTATCAACACTTGGTATTTTTATCAACACTTGGGTTGCTCTGTATTTTTATCAACACTTGGGTTGGCAATTATTTTAATGAGAATGCATTGAAGGATAATGATATTGAATACCTTTGGTGATCATTAAAGTAGTTTCTTTTTCAAAGGAAAAGGAAGTTCACTTTAATGCATTTATCTATTTCTTCACTTTTTATGTATTTATCATTTTATTGAAGAACTTGAAAATTAATAAGATTATAAATACAAATCTTTTCTTGGATATATGCACAAAGATATTTTATCTCCCAAACTGGTTTGATTTTTAAATCTCTGAATTTTAGTCTTCGGTAAATAATTATTCTAATTTTTAGTCTATGACCTATGATATTATTCCTTGGAGTAGTAGAATTTAATTTCATATTTAAGATTATATTTGCCTATTCCACAGTTATGAACTGTCCTTCTTTGTTAGCCTATAAAAGTTTTATTATATTTTATTATATAAAATGCCAAGAAAACTTGGTTTTTAAGAATTAGAAAAGACAAAAAAAAACCCTGTAATTTCATAGCATTATTTTGAGGTACATCTTTCCATAAAGAAAAGGTAAATGAGAGAGAAATCCAGATCCTCAGTGTTCAGAGATGGTTCGAAAGGGAGACAGGTGTTACTCATTCACTCACAAAACACAAACTGAACATCTGTGTCTGGAACCATTCTAGACGTACAAGCTGCTCTGTGTATATACTTAAACCAATTGTTTAGCTGGGCGTGATGGTGCATGCCTGCAATCCCAGTACTTGGGAGGCTGAGACAGGAAGATTGCAAGTTTGTGGCCAGCCTCAGCAACTTAGTGAGACCCTCCACAACTTAGTGAGACCCTGTTTCAAGATAAAATATAAAAATAGGCTGGTAATAAAACATTGTTTGAAAATTGGTAACCATTGGCACTTAAATCCAGAAGAAAAGTTCTTTGTACTTGATGCCTTAAAATGCTCTCTGCCCAAAGCTCTAAAAGATTAAGATAATACCTACTACAATACTGAGTTTTTGTAGAATTGTTACATTTGATAATAAAACTTGTCTTCTTAATCTAAAAGAAACAGGGCTGGGTGTGTAGCTCAAAGGTAGAACGCCCCCAGGTTCCATCCCCAGCAACACACACACACACACACACACACACACACACATACAAGTTTTATATTTTGCATCAGAACACTCATACAATGCTACTCTATGGTAATGGGTGTAATTTAGTGAATCTGGATTAGCCAATACAAAAGCACATTTTAAAGGCACCAGAAATTAAAAAACAGTCAAAGCAGAAATTTACTAATTTTTCCCTCAATGATCTTTAAGTCCTACTTACATACAGATAACTTGTAGAAAAGCTTATTTGGCAAGGCTAGAGATCTACCTCAGTTGGAGAATGCTTGCCTAGCATGTGGGAGGCACTGGGCTCAATCTCTAATACTTCAAGGAAAAAGGAGTTCATTTGCTGTTCATGGTTTGAATCTTTGTATGTGTGTGTGTGTGTGTGTGTGTGTGTGTGTGTGTGTGTTACTAGAGATTGAACCCAGGGGCAATTCCAACTCTGAGCTACACCCCTGGCCCTTTGTTTTGAAACAGGGTCTCATTAGGTTGCTGAGGTTGTCCTCAAACCTGAGCCCCTCCTATCTCAGCCTCCCAAGTAGTAGGATTACAGTTGTATACCACCATGCCCAGCTCCCAGCTATTTATTTATTTTGAACCAGGGCCTCACCACCTCACCCTATTATGGTTCGAATCTTGAATACAACCCCAGACTGATACTGATTCAATCCATGCTAGTCCACCAAAAACTACTGGCAAAACTGAGACGTTTCTGAATTTGTATTTACACTTGAATACACAAATGTATCCGTATCCTGAACAACCTCCTCACTGTCCATATAATTTAACTTCCCATTTCAGTCACCTCTCATGTCCAAGTCTGAAATCCCCATGTGGCTTCACATGCATAATAACCACACAGATGGTCAAGCAAGCCTGGTGATCTACATTTGGTGGTGATAAAAAAAATAGGCTCTAGTTTAGTTCATCGTCATCGTCATCATTCAATTCAGCCACTTCAGACTTACTTTCCAAAAATGTTGGTGTGCAAACTGGCATGGGACCCTGACCTTTGAAACCATTCTCTTCTTAGAAATCTTTTTCTTGGGCCGGGCGTGGTGGCGCACGCTTGTAATCCCAGTACTTTGGGAGGCGGAGACCGGAGGATCCGGGTTCATGGCCAGCCTCAGCTCTCTCTCTCTCTCTCTCTCCCTCTCTTCCTCTCTCCCTCTCTCCTTAGTGAGGCCCTCCGCAACTTTGTGAGACCCGGTTTCAAAATAAAGTGTAAAAAAAAATAGGGCCGGGGGTGTAGCGCGTAGGTAGAACGCCCCTGTGTTCAATCCCCAGTACTGCAAAAAAAAAAAAAAAAAGAAATCTTTTTCTTTTTAGCAGATATGCCTGAAACTTCTTTTTTCTTACTAGGTAAAACCAATGAAGGAAAGTCATAATGAACTCCTTTTTTAGCTAATTTCCTCCTGAGTAATCTTTCTTTCTTTCTTTCTTTCTTTCTTTCTTTCTTTCTTTTCTTTCTTCTTGCTTTCTTGCTTTCTTTCTCCTTCCTTCCTTCCTTTCTTCCTTCCTTCCTTCCTTCCTTCCTTCCTTCCTTCCTTCCTTCCTTTCTTTTTGGGGTACTGGGGATTGAACCCAGGGGCGATTTACCTCCGAGCTACACCTCCGGCCCTATTTTTTATCCTTTATTTTGAAACCGGGTCTCATGAAGTTGCGGAGGGCCTCACTAAGTAGCTGAGGCTGACCACGAACCCGGATCCTCCGGTCTCCGCCTCCCAAGTACTGGAATTACAAGCGTGTGCCACCACACCCGGCTTTTTCTTTCTTTTTGGATCGCTCTTCCATCCATATCTTTTGGATCAATGTCCGACTGCGATTATACCATTTCACTGCTAGATACTATGGCTGTCAAAATGGAGCATTCCAATCTTTTTGTTTTGTTTTTGTTTTATAGTCTTTTTTTAAATATATTCATTTATTGGTGCACTGTAGTTATACATTTTGATAAGTGTCAGGGTATCAGAAGCATGCACGCACACATTGCTCATTTAGCCCTCCCTCAAATCCCAACTTATTCCCTCCCCCTTCCCTCCTTTTCGTGCTCAGCATAGTGATTGACTCTGATAAATTTGTGTATATATATCATGTGCATAGTGGGTTTCCCTCTTCTCCCCTCCCGTCTCCCTCAGTTAGGTCCTCTTCTTGCTCATCTAAAGTTTTCTCCTTTGTCTGGAGTCCCTTCTTAGTCCTATTCTCCCTAGCTTCCACATAAACTGGAGAACATTCCAATCATTAAAAAGTTCTTTTTGTACCTTTTCCGGTGGCATAAAACTACACACCAAGAGTCTTTCACCAAAGAGGTAGTCGTTCATTGTTTCGGCAACTATCTTGGCCACGTCCTCAGACTCAAACTCCACAAAGGCAAAGCCTCTGCTATTTCCTGTCCTTTTACTTCTGGATAGTCGGAGTTTTCTAATAGTGCCAAACTGGGAAAAATATACTTTGATCTGGGTTTCATGAAGTGTTTTAACCACTTCCTATTCATTACATTGCAGAGGGAGGCATGGCAACTCAAGAGTTGGGGGAAGGCCAAGTCAATGCCATTCAACAACAGACTGATAGACTGACAGTCTGTCACTCACATACACACACAGCACAGGGAGGAGGAAGAGCTACACATTTTAACCTGGATGTTTGGCATGCAAACAGGATGACCCTCCAGGGGTGATGGGACTCAGGCTGGGAAGTCCTAAGAGGCTGGAGTTCTCATACTCCCATGAGAGAATGTGGAAGGCTTGTTTTAAATGCTTTTTTCCTACTTCGGTATGTGGAGGAACTGTGTCTGCTTCCCTTGAAAAGGAGAGTTGTGTGGCTGGAGGGCCCTTTCTAAGAAAAGCAAAGAGGGGAGAGAACTTGCGTCTAGGATATTTGAAGACCCCCAGTTTCACAAGATGTCAAGGCAGCACATGATATGGACTTGATTTTAAGCCTTGCTTCACAATAATCAAACTGGACTCTATTATTTTTCCTACATGAAAACTTAATTTATTTAAATCTTTATGAAAAATATGTTTTATATCATTTTAACTTGCTTCATAAATTAGTTATTCCTGCATGTATATGTCCATATCTGGAATCCATTCTTTCTCACTAATGTATTTCTCAATCCATATACTAATCCATACCGTAGGGACTATTGTTTGAAATTAGGCCTTGATGTCGCACTAGGTCTTCCAGTTTTTATTTCTTAATTTAAGATTGCCTTTTTGCACATAGATTGCCCCTCAATTTTGAACATAATAACCTTCTAGGATTTGAGTTGTGATCATTTTAATTTATAGATCAATTACAGGGAAATTGACATTTTAGAAATGCCAATTTCCAATTCATAAATGTGGTATGTGATCCCCAAATTCACTTGGATGTTCTTTGATTTCTTTTCTTTTCAGTGATGTGTGTGTGTGTGTGTGTGTGTGTGTGTGTGTGTGTGTGTCTGTACTTTCCCCTGAGAATGTCTCTCGTTTATGTATTTTTGGTGTTTTCATTTTTGATGAGTGTGTGTCTGTGATTTTTATTGAAGTAAAATTCACATATAGCTAACTATTTTAAAGCATACAATTCAGTGGCATTTGGTTTTGTTTACAATATGGTGCAACATTAAAAACTTTTCATTATGTTCCAAATTTTTTCATTCATACAGGAGGACCCTATACTCATGCCCAAATCCTCCATATGTAGCATATTGTGTTCAGCTTCTTTGATTTAGCATAATGTTTTCAAGTTTCAACCAAATAGTGGTATATATTAATACTTCATTCTTTTTCTTGCTGAATAATGTTTGTACATACATACCATACTTACCCATTAATGGCAATGATGATTGAGTTGAAATTAATTTTACCTATTTCCAACATTTTGCTAATATGAATAATGTTGCTCTAAGCAAACATATACACATTTCTTTGTGGACATGTGTTTTCAGTTTTCTCGAATATGTACCTAAGAGTAGAATTTCTGGGTCATATGGTAATTCAATGTTTAACTTTTTGTCAAAATGACAAACTGCACAAGAGATATACCATATGCATTCCTCCAGGAATGTAGGAGGGTTACATGCTCTCTATTTTTTTTCTAGTACTAGTTTGTTATTTTTCTTTTCATTTTCTTTTCTGAAGTGATATTAACTTACCTTCAAGAGCATAAAATAACTCTGTTCCTATTCAACCTCTCACTTCTTATTTTGTTAATATCATAAATTATATCTTTATACATTTTATGCACATAACCATGGATTATAATTATTATTTTGTGATTTTGCATTTAAGAACATATGAACAACAAAAGGAGGATTTACAAACAAAAATACACTAATACTGGCTTATATATTTACTTATTTGGTTCCCTTTATAAAATATTTATTTCTTCCTCATAATTCAAGTTACCAAATCATGTATTTTGTTTGAGAATGAAGAGCTTACTTTACCATTTTTTGCAGGTAAGATCTACCGGCAATAAATTTCCTTATCTTTTGTTCATTTGAGAATATATTTATTTATCCTTCATTATTGAAGAACAACTTTGCTACATACAGAATTATCAGTTGACAGTTTTTTTCCCCCCTGAACACATTAAACATATCATTCAACTTACTTCTGGTCTCTGTGGCTTCTAATGAGAAATCTCCTGTTAATCTTATTAAGTATCCCTTGTAGGGGACAAGTCATTTCTGTCTTGCTGCTTGCCCTAATTTCTCTTTGTCTTTGACCAGTTTAATTTTAATGTGTCCCTGTTTGGGTCTCTTTAACAATATATGCAGTTGATCTTCTTAAGATTTTGAAACACATTGCCATCTAAGTAAGGTATTTTATTTGGTCAATTGAGACCAGTTCACCAGATTTGAAACCATATTATGAGCAGCTGATATGAGATCTTACATGCAGTTCATTTATTTTTATATGATCCCAAGCTACAGAAGCAGAAAACTGGGCAATATAAAATGGAGAAAGAAGTAAGACAATCAATAGTTGCATTACCAACCTTTTCCATGCTGCACAAAACTATGACTCAATTCAGCTGAGGTTTCATTGAGAAGCTGTGTGGAAGAAACCAGACTTGCTGACTCTGGGGATTTTTCCAGCATTTCCTCTTTTCAATTGTTTAGAGAACTCTAGGTAGCACTTCCTCACACGTGTGCATTCACGTTTGCACATGAACCAAATTGTATGAACTGGCATCCACTAGACAGCATAGGTCCTGAGAAAAGAGATAAAGGGATGATACGTTTTTTGTCTATACCCACATACAGTTAATTGCAACAGAAACATTGTGGGGCAAGAGGAAATGCAATAGGACACAATAGACATCTTATTCTGTCATGTGGACCATTCAGATCGCAGCTGTCCTACATAAAGTCTTACACATCACAGAACCTTCGAAGTGGTGGTTAATCACAAAATCTACAAAAGTGAATACAGAAAAGACAGAACAAGCTACAGTTCCTTTTGCTACTATAGGTCAAAGTCAGTTAATTCATTTTCATGATCTCCTTTTACCATCATCTAGTCTAGATTTTCCTTACACTAAGTCAACACTTCAATAGAACTAGTTTGCTTGCCAAATGAACTGCCCCAGACCTTATCTCCAAAGGGGGTAAGTGGAGTCTATGGTTGCTGCTTCTGTCTGTTTACCATAACCATGAGGTATGGAAATATCAAGATATTAATCTTGACCGGGCGTGGTGGTGCACGCTTGTAATCCCAGTACTTTGGGAGGCAGAGACCGGAGGATCTGGGTTTGTGGCCAGCCTCAGCTCTCTCTCTCTCTCTCTCTCTCTCTCTCTCTCTCTCCTCTCTCTCTACCTAGTGAGGCCCTCTGCAACTTCGTGAGACCCGGTTTCAAAATAAAGTATAAAAAAAGGTTTCAAAATAAAGTATAAAAAAAATAGGGCCGGGGGTGTAGCGCGGAGGTAGAACGCCTCTGGGTTCAATCCCCGGTACCACACACACACAAAAAAGATATTAATCTTGTATTGTTTCTATTTGGTAGCAACCTTATCTCTTTAGATTACGTAGAATCAATTAGCCCATCCATTTCTTATTTAAATTATATGCTCCAAATAGATATATGATAATATAGGTTAAATAGAACTTATTCTCTATTTCCTTGTGAAAAAGGCCACCTTCTTAGAACAAGTACTTATAATTTGATGTAGCCCAAGTTACAGTACAGGATGTATCAATTCTATAAGAATTGGGGGAAAGATAATGTGAGCTTTCTTCCTTTTGCTGGATTGACACTTCATTTTGGTACTGAGAATTAAACCCACTGAACCTCTGAGCTACACCCCCAACCCTTTTTATTTCTTTATTTTGAAACAAGGTCTTGCTAAGTTGCTGAGGCTAGTCTTGAATCCGCAATATTTCTGTTTTAGCCTTGCAAATACTGGGATTACAGGCACACCTGTAATGACCTGGCTACACCTGGTTTGACCCATGTATTCTTATTTTTTTGAATAAAGCTCTATGTACAGACTGTTGGTACAATAAAGCTATTACATCTAAGGAGACAACACTGAATTTCAGAAGGTGCATCAAGAGGTTGCTTGCTTTTTAAAAAGACAGGTTGCTTTTTAATAAATCTTTTCATGTTTTATTAATTTAGCTACTTGTAGGGATGTAATATATAAAAACATCAGTGGTCCTGTGGTACCCATAGCTATAACTCCTTTCACAGAAAATCATCTCTTGGGCAGGGGCTCATTATTTAAAATTTAAGTTGTTATAATGTTCATCCTGAAAGTCATAAGATGGAGTATGGAACCCACTGGGGATTTTTTCCAGAATTCCATGGTTACCAAGCTACAGGTATAATATTTGCATGTAATCTACACACATCGTCCCGTCTAATTTGAATCACCCCTTTATTATTAATAATACCTAATGCAGTGCAAATACTAAGTAAATAGTTGTTACACTGTACTATGTAAGAATAATGCCAAGAAAAATGTACTGTATACATTCAGTATAGACAAAGAGTTTTCTTTCAAATAGTTTTGATCCTGAATTGATAGATTCCAATGATACAGTGTAAAGGTTTCTCAGAAGATTGGAAATGGATCCACCATACAATCCAGCTATACCACTCCTGCACATCTTTCCAAAAGAAATTAAATCAGAATATTATAGTGATATATGCATAGCCATGTTTATAGCAGTACAATTCACAATAACAAAATTAGGGAACCAGCTTAGGTGCTCATAAACAAATGAATGAATCACAAAACTGATTCACTCACAAATTTATCACAATGGAATTTTACTCAGCCATAAAGAAGGGCAAAATTATGTCCTTTGCAGGAAAATGAATGAAATTTAAGAATATTATGCTTAGTGAGATTAGCCAGTGTCAGAAAGTGAATAGTTGTATGTTTTCTCAATACCAAACTCAATAATATGCACAGAAAAGGGGAGGGAATGGGATGGAGTATAGAGGGAAAGGCACCAAGTATAGTATACCTGTATATTCCCATCATTCTATATTTGAATATGATGTATAATTATAATGCACCAATAAAAGTATATAAAAATCCACTGATGCAGATACTTTCAATTGGGGGTGTTGACTGTACAGGAGATAAACTGCCAACATGGTAAAATATATGCACATCAAGAATAAATGTCAACTTATTATTATTATTACTATATGTGTGTGTTACTGGGGATTGAATCCAGGGTCATTATACTTCGGAGCTACACCTCCAGCCCTTTTTATTTTTATTTTTGTTTGTTTGTTTAGAAACAGGGTCTCGCTAGGTTTCTAAGAATCTCGTAGTGTTGTTGACAATGGCCTCAGACCGGCAATCCTCCTGTCTCAGCCACCCAAGTGGTGGGATTAGAGGTGTGTGTCCCCATCTCAAGCTAATAAATGTCAATTCTGATTAGACAAAAACTACTGATCCATAAGATGTTTGGCTAGATTTCTAAGAGGATGGTGTGAGAATAAGGACTGCTGACATAGGGGGCTTTCAGCAAAGATGATAGTTGTGTTAGCCCTATTGAGAAGCAGACTGTCTTTGGGGCTTGGTGCTTCATGTAGAGAAATAAGGCCTTAGAGTATTTATTTTGCTCTTACTCTTAGTTGACAATTGAGATATCCTGTTTATAAGCAATCGCATCACATTTAAGAGTTAATGAGGACTATGTAGCTAATGTAAAATTAATTTTATTTGGACATGTATGAAGTAAAATACTTCCATTTTGTTATAGTTAGATATAAAATGTCCCCTAAAGAGCTCACTTATGAATATTCAGGACTGCGTAATTGAGTCATGAGGGTTGAAACCCTAGCAGTGAGTAAATCCATTGTAATGGATTTATGTGGGTAATGACTCAGGCCAGTAGTGTGGCTGGAGGTGGTTTCTGGGGGTGCGGCCTTGGGGATTATATGGTTCCTCCTCACCCTGTTTTCTCTCTTGCTTCTAGCCTCCATGATGTGAGGTGCACAGCCCATGTGCTCTTCCTCTGTCTGCCTCCCACTGCCATGCCCCGAGATCCGTAGTCCCCAGCCTCGTATGGACTGAGCCCAAAGCCATAAGAAAATCAACCTTTCCTCTAAATTATGTGGTCAGGTCTTTAGATTATGGCTGTAAGAATGCTGACTTGAACACATTCCAAATACAAAAATCTACTAGAAATGAGTCATCCCTAAAACAGCAAAGGACAGAATCTTTTATGAAGGGTGCATTGTTAGAGTAGAAAAGAAATCTCTCACTTATATGAACTACATAAAGATGATTCAGTAAGAATTCTATATGAAAATGTAGAAAATGTCCTGAGTTTTTTGTTTTATTGAATCAGGAACCCAGGGTACAATAGGAGAAAAGGTTATCTTTATCTCAGAAATTTACAGACCATTAACCTCTAGGTCATACAAAACACTGAGGAGCATATGAAAGCAAACATAAGCAAATTACTGGGTAAAAATGTCCATGGACAGGTATCTGGAAATAGTGGTCTTAAATGGGAAAGAAAATGAAGTGTCTTTTCCACTAAATCATGCCCTTCATCTCCAATAAAATACCTTCTTCTGTTGACAAAGGGTGATTTTGACTGATGAATTCTGCTGTGGTTTAGATGTGACTATCAGTCTGCCAATCAGCTAATACTCATCAACTACCAGCAAAATTGGAGTTTCTGCACATATTGACCCTTCCTTTGCAAATACAGTGGTTTGTTTGTATCATTGATGACTCCTGTTTCCATGATGGGCAATTTGTTTGCTAAGCCTGAGAAAAATGAAAGATTGTGTTTGTCTCCTTGTCTGTTCACAAAATCAATCCGTAGCTTTGGGATTTTTATTTTTTCAAGCCTTTCTAAAAGAGTAACTGATGTTCATTTTCAAGTGTATGAGCTGTACACTTTGCAGGGATTGCAACGGACTGCCCACTTGTAGTACATACTGTGCCAGACATCAGTGAACAAAACAAAGATGCAATCCTTTCAAATTATAATGTATAATATGTCATGAGTGCCACAAGAGAGACAAGAAAAATGAAAACAGGGTAAAGAAAAGAATATATGGAATGCTGGAATGAGTACCAATTTTAGAACCTTATGTCAGGGTAAACCTTATTTGGAAGGTGGTATTTGAGGGAATGGTTGAAGGTGTTAGGAGATTATACTCCTATAAAATGAGGGAATTGCTAGTATGAAAGATTCTGAGACAGAAACATGTTTGACATCTTTGAGTAACAACAAGGAAGGCAGGATATTAAGAGAGAGTAGAAGGATGTAAGTGAAAGTCAAAATATTGAAATGGTGTTGTAGTCAGCTTCCCATTGCTGTAAAAACTGCCTGAGATAAATCAACTTGAAAAGAGGAAGAAGCTGACTTTGGCTCATGGTTTCAGTTCATGGTTACTTGACCCTAGTACTTTGGGCCTGTGATGTCACAGTAAGTCATGATGGGGTTGTTTGGCAGAGGAAATTTCACATTGCATGGCAGCCAGGAACAGAGAGAAACAGAAAGGAATTGGAATAACAATCTCCTCCTTAAGAGAACCCCCCAGTGAACTACCTATGGTTCTTCACCTGCCCCAAGTGACAATGGGGACCAATCCTTTAACACATGGGGCTTGGGAAATACACCAGGTACAAACTATAGTGAGTGGTAATGTAAAAAGAAAGAGTACAAAGGTTAAATATGTTTTGAAAGTTCTTGTATTGCATGTTCTCTTCAGAGATTTATAGTTTTGTTATGAAATTAGAGACAATAATTCTTCCACTAAGAAATGTATTTCACACTTTAAAATTCAATTGTTCCCAAAGGCAACTGACCCACTTTCAGGCATTTTTTTTTCTTTGCGGAACTTGGGATTGAACCCAGGGGCATTCCACCTCCAAGCTATACCCACAGACCTATTTCTTGTTCTTTATTTTGAAACAGGGTCTAAGTTGCGGAGGGCCTCACTAAGTAGCTGAGGCTGGCTGTGAACCTGGATCCTCCAATCTCAGCCTCCCAAATACTGAGATTACAAGCGTGCACCATCATGCCTGGCTTTTCAGGCATTTTCAGTTCCTGTACATGTAACAAAAGTATTCATCACTTTGTAAGTTTCCCTACCATCCTCCGTCTTTCCATGGTCCCCTCCATCCCCATCTGTCACTGTTCTCTAAAGATAGTTCAGGCTCAGTGTGATTCTTAAGACATTCTCAATTATTAGCAGGTGCAATTTTTAGAGAAAAGTTTTATTTCAGAAGTATAGATGAAACTGAGAGGCGTTAGACTGAGATAACATCAGCACATTAGTACCTCTCAAATGCTTATCTATAGCAATAGATGCTGTGGGATTATAGATCATTTATAGAAAGTTTCTCTGTCCTTATGGGCCTCCCTAGTCCCTGGGAATGAAAGAGAGACTTTGACAGATCTTTGAATTTGTAGATGTAATCCCACCATCATTCTCCCAAAGTGTTCTAAAGGAGGTGATCCTTCTATCAGCTGTGAAGGGTGTCAAAGAGTAGGCCAGAAGACTGAATGTATTGGTCAGGGTTCACTAGACTAACAGAATTCACAGAAAGAGTATATGGAAAAAGGGATTTATCAGATCAGCTTACAATGTAGTCCCCAGTTCCGACTGCACGTGGAGAGTCAGAGGAACCAGTAGCTGGTCGAGCGGTCTAAGAGCTCTTCGGAGAAACGATGGTGAAATTTCAGTTTGAAGGGCTGGAGGCCAGCGATCTCAGACGAGAGCAGAAGATCAAGAAGCTCTTCAGAGAAATGGCCAAGTTGGAGGCAGACAATCTCAGACGAGAGCAGATGCGTTTTCTTCGGAAAGAGTCGCGCATCCCTCTATGCGGCTTTCTCCTTCTTTCATCTAAGTCCTGCACCTATCAGAACCCTGCTGCCTACATTTAGGGCAGGACTTTCTGTTTAATCTGCTGTTTCATAAACCAATTGTCTCATTGACACACCCAAAGTCACATGATCTTGGGTGTGTCATGATCCGGTCAAGTTGACAAATTAGATTAACTATCACACTGAATATGAAGAAAGCATTTTAGGAACAAAAGAAAGCATGTATGTTGCTTTAGGTCTCTTATGTTTTTTGTTATTATTAACTATGTAATATTGGAAAAAAGTCACAGTATCAATATAAACACAAATGTAAATTATTAGGAAGTCATGAAATGGTGCAATCTCAAGTCATTACCACGTTGGGATAGAAAGGTGCATAACGGGATTAACCATAGGATAATTATCAGCTGTCATCAAGAGGCTCATCAAAACCACATACATGAATGGATGGTGGGACTTTGAGGGCAATAAAGGGGTGGGAGTGGAGACCAGCCTACCCTTTGTTGCAGAGGTATCTCCTAGATGACAAACATTCAGATACAGGGCATCCATGTTAATCAGCAGCAACGTACTGCATGTCTGAAATGGTAAATATAATTTTATGAATTGCAATCCCTTTGGTAGAGATAAAGTGAAGGATTCCAGAAAAGAGGGAAGTGAGATCAGTTTGCATAGAAATTTCCATTTGTGGTTGTATAATTTGCAGTTACCTGGGTGCATTAAAATATGTTTATGCCCAGAAATAGGTGCAAGTATTTATTTGGGCTTAGGCGGGACATCATTTTTCTTAAGCTCTCCAGGTGGTTCTGTGTGATGAGAACAACTCGGCTGGAGAGGAACACCATGAAAATACCTGAGTTCCCTTGCTTGAGCATCCAGAGATTTTGAACTTAAAAGCTCTAGAGACAACTTGAAGAACAGTAAGTGGGTAATTCTTCTTATTATGCTGCAAAGGTTGAGCTGAAATAGCTTTAGACTAAATGCAAGAAGGCTTCAGGAAAAATAATGAAGGTCCCATATTAGGTCCCTCTTAACGTAGAAAAGCAGAAGAGGGAGGAATCTGAGAGACAATTAGCAGCCCAAGTGATTTATGGACACCCAGGCACATTCTACCTCTGAGCTACAGCCCTAGCCCTATTTTTTTTTTTTTTTTTTGCGGTACCGGGGATTGAACCCAGGGGCATTCTACCTCCGCGCTACACCCCCAGCCCTATTTTTTTTTATACTTTATTTTGAAACCGGGTCTCACGAAGTTGCGGAGGGCCTCACTAGGTAGAGAGAGAGAGAGAGAGAGAGAGAGAGAGAGCTGAGGCTGGCCGCGAACCTGGAGCGTGCGCCACCACGCCCGGCTTATTTTTTATTTTGAAACAGGGTCTTACTACATTGCAGAGGGCCTTACTAAGTTGCTGAGGCTGGCTGTGAACCCGTGATCCTGCTGTTTCAGTCTCCAAAGCACTGGGATTATAAGCATGCACCACCACACCTGGTTTTTATTTGCCAACTTTAAATTTTTTTTATTTGTGGTTTCTTTAGTCTTTCTAAATAAGTAACCAGGCCTAGCGGGACTGAGCACAAACAACTCATGGGACAAACTGGCTATAAATGGAAGCATCTATCAAATTTCAGCAGTGTGATTAAATGAAATGATCAGCTAAGATATGTGTGTACTAAGATACTCTGTACCCAATTATTTAAACCAATTAAATCATACTTAACTCTACCTTCAGGTTTCCTTTACCATGCAAATTCTAGAAACACAATGACACTGAGCAGAGATTGGGTCACTGTGGCCAACGCTATAAAAAGGTGCATTCCTATGGTCCTGGTCAGGTCATTATCCACCATGCCTTTCTTTGATTTTGCAGATTCTTTCAAAACCCCAATATGTCTAAAAGTAAGTCAATCAAATCCTCTGCTTTTAAATCTCTATTTTTCTAGGATGAACCCTGATGGGTAACGATCATTGGAAATTTAAGAGTACCCATATATCTAGTTAAAAAACAAAGACTATAATGGGAAACATTCTATACTTCTATTTTCCCCTGATTTATTTCTTTTTCACAAATTCAAAGAAATAAACACTTCTTCACTGCTCCATTAATAGATTCAAATACTCAATTTACTCAATTCACTTTTAATTTTCTCTCCTTTTTGGTAATTTCCTCATTGTGTGAGAAACCTAATCATTGAAAAGCAGTAGGCATGAAAGTTGGTTGACTTAAGTTCTGCATATTATGAATAAAGTGAAGCAGGGCAGTTAATAGCTAGAGCTAAGAAGAACCATTTGGAAATTAACTAATTAAAGATTTCATTTGTGCTTCTCTAGATAAAAGTGTTTCCACTTTAAGTAATTATATATCCCTGAGTTGGTAATTACTGTGGTGAAACTAGGTAGTTAGCCCAAATTTTAACAATTATAATTATGTGCATTTGAGACATAAATTACAGTATAACAAATATAGTCAGACATCACTGTGAATTAAAAATTAACATAATGCATGTTTTTGTACTGAACCAGATATAATCTATATACCTATAATATAGTGCATGTCAATGGTAAACTGTCAGTTAAATCATTACCAAGAATGATGTCACAATTAATGCTGGGCATGGTGGTGCAGACCTGGGAGGCTGAGAAAGAATTGAAGATTTGAGGCCAGTGTGTAGTAACCTAGGGATACCCTGTTTCAAAATAAAAAAGGGTTGGGGCATATCTCAGTGGTAGAATGCCCCTAGGTTCAATACTCAGTGCCACAATTTTCTTAAAGAAAGAATGTTACCATGAAAAAATTAATTTTTAAAATCTCATAATACTTTAGCAATTGAAGAATAAAAGCCACTTAGACATTTTATGATTCTTCTAAGTTTCTTCCTGATTCTTCTTTATTTCAAATAAACAGATATTTACTAAACTTTAACTTTGGGTTTAGATGATAAGCTGGTCATTTTGTTAGGAAGACATTTGTTAGGAATTGTGTTTGAGAATTACACTTGAATTAGGCACAAAATGTTTGGGGTACAATGTTTATTAAGAGAGAGGGTAGTACAAGGAATCTTTTATTTCTATGCTGATAATGCCTTTACTTAAAGTCTGTTACATCTGATATTAAAAGTTTTTCCACTGCTTATTAGTAGCATATATTTGGGGATTTATTTTTATACAACTAGAAAACCATTTTTCCTTTTACTTCCTAGCTAGCCTATTTAATTCTATGAATATTGAAATGTTCCAACTTATAAGCAACATTTTATACAAATATCTCAACATTTTTCTTTTATTTTTATTGATATTCATATATATATATGTAATGTTTTCTTTTATCATTTTCCTTCTCTCTACTCACTTCAATGATAAAACATTAATCACAGAATTAATCGTAGGTAACAGTACACTGGCCATGAATTGACAACTATTTTCAGGTATTAAATAATTAGCAAATAATTTAATTATCAGAATAAGACTGCATGAATTGCTTCTATTTTACAGATGAGAAAAGAAACCACAAACAAGTTAAACAACCCTCACAAAAAAACTACATTTTACCTCCCCTAACAAAATTTAAAAGCATCTCAAAAAGGTCAAGTTACTATGTAAGTAATGTAATTGCCATCAAGAAGAAAATCTGTCACAGAAAATACAATAAACTTCAAATATTAACAACATACTATTAATAATATCCATCATCTGATCAAACATGACTAGACATACAGAGAAGCCAAATAATGTGACCTTTGACCAGAAAAAGGTCAATAGAAGCAGGTGTAGGAATGGCAGAAATGACAGAATTAGCTGAAAAGAATTTTAAAAGTTGCTTTCAGTATGTTCGAGTATGCAATAGGGGTGCTATTTTGAAGGCTAAAGGAGAAACCACACATTTATCATTTTTCCAGGGTAGTCAGAATACTAATGTTGCCCCCATTTTCATAAAGAGCTGGGAAGGGTATTCTCAGCCTTTCTGTTAAACCTATATGTTTTTCTAGGTTAAAAGTGGGCCAAAATATAAGTCCCACATATCTGAGCACCTAATTCTCCTGAATGAAGGTCCCAAAAGTCACATCTGCCCTGGTAGCATGGTATATCATTAAGCAAATTCCATATATGTTGTCAGTTTCCTATCATCCTCATTTGTAGAGTTGACTTAAATTGCTACCTGACATTCCTAAAAGTAGACATCCATTATTTGTACATGGATACTAAAGTGTTCTACCACTGAGCTACACTCCCAGCCCCTTAAGCTATTATTTTAGGTGAATATTTATGTAGCATTGTTACATATCTCTGTCATACAAGCCATCTATTGTTTTGTTGTTTTTTTTTCTAAATAGTTTAAATATCTGTGTTTAAGGTTTAGAAAGTATGTTTTTTTGGTGTATGTAGTGTGTTAGTCAACTTTGTGTAATTGTGACCAATATGACTGACAAGCACAACTTAAAGGAGGAGAAATTCATTTCTGCTAAGTTTAAAAGGCTCAGCCCATTGTCTGCTGGCTCCAAGGTAGAATCCTCATGGAGGATGGGTATGGTAGAGGAAAGCTGTTCAGCTTATGGTATCCAGGAAGAAGACAAAAGACACACACACACACACACACACACACACACACACATACCATGGACAGATATAGTACACAATGCCATTAAATCCTGAGACCTACTTGCTCTAGCTATACCACACTCCCCTACAGTTACTGCCTAGTAACTCCATTATAATTATTAATCCCTCAAATGAAGCAATACACTGATAAGGTTGCAGCCTTCACAATCCAATCATTGCCTAAAAGCACCACTTTGAACCTTACTGTATTGGGAACCATGCTTTAAACAGATGTTTTGTGGAACATTCCACATCTAAGACATAATGGATGTTTTGAATTTTTTTCTTCTTTCTTTTCACTGGTGAGGTTTTGTTTTGTTTTATATTTATCTTGCTTTTGTTTCACCAACCTTCTTGAATATGTGGTTAAATATATTCCATCACTTAAAAAAACTTGGCAGTTATCTTTTCTTGTTGTTAATGTATTCTTTTCTTATTGTTATTTTTGTACTTTTATTGGTGCATTATAGTCTTATAGTTTTACATCATAATGTAGTAAACAGTGATAGTGACATACCTGCACACAGCAGTTGGTGAGATGATTATCTGTTCCAACACTGATTCTGTGTGATTTTTCTTTAGTTTTAGTTTTTTGAGAGTTTAGTCAGCATTCGTTTAATTTTATTGTATTTACAATTTCATTATATTTATTTGTTTTAGATATTGTCTTTTCTGTATATCTGGATAGTTTCTATTGACATATCTTAAGACTTTATAAACCTCAGCTTTTGCTGTGTTCAGTTTGCTGTTAAATGAGTAGAAAAATACAACAGAGTTGGGCATGGTGGCACATGCTTGTAATCCCAGTTACTTGGGAGGCAGGTTTGCAGCCAGCATCAGAAAGTTAGTAAGGTCCTCACAACTTAGTGAGATCCTGTGTCAAAAATAAAATAAAAATAAAATAAAATAGGGCTGGGTGTGCAGCACAGAGATAGCCCCTGGGTTCAATCCCCAGTACAAAAAAGAAGAAAGAAAGAAAGAAAGAAAGAAAGAAAGAGAGAGAGAGAGAGAGAGAGAGAGAGAGAGAGAGAGAAAGAAAGGAAGGAAGGAAGGAAGGAAGGAAGGAAGGAAGGAAGGAAGGAAGGAAGAAAAGAAAGAAAGAAAGAAAGGAAGAAAGAAAGAAAGAAAGAAAGAAAGAAAGAAAGAAAGAAAGTCAAACAGAAGTTTTTTTAAAAAAATCACTGTAAGGGACTCAATAGTAAATAGTAATAATAAGAAAAATAAAGTGAAATTGAAGATATATTGACAGATATCATTCAAACTCAAGAACATAAGTCAAAAAATGAAGAAAAATTATGACAGCCTTAAGTGCATCAATTCATTCGGGACGACTAAAAGGAGAAGGGAGAAAGGAAAATGTTCAAAGAAAAACAACTCAATATTTACAAGAAATCAACTACTACAATTTCTTTCTTGCTTCCTTGCTTGCTTTTTCTTCCTTCCTTCCTTCTTTCCTTCCTTCCTTCCTTCCTTCCTTCCTTCCTTCCTTTCTTTCTTCCTTCCTTTTTTCATTCCTACTTTCCTTCTTCCTATCCTCTTTTTCATTGCCTATGAGACTTACTCATAGCAAATTATATCTTCATGTATTTTAAAATTCAAGTTCAGGCTTATATTAACAGGAACTTGATCAGTTCATAAGATTGTTGAGCGTGTACTCCTGCACTTTAGATTGTATTCACTTATATCAGGTGCTCCAGAGTTGTCCCAGAGACATAAAGAGTACAGAACAAAGAAAAATGCCACAGTGTTCTCAAGTATCAACTAAGGAAATGCTATGTAAAATGAAAGACCTAATTTACTAGTTCTAACCCACAAGACTGCCAATTTTGTTTTTGCCCAAAGTCTGAAAATGCTAAGTGTTGGGAGAGATGTAGGGGAATGGCATAAATCAAGCCTCATTAGCAGGAGTATAAATATTTACAACCACATGTATATAACCATATATATATATATATATATATATATAACAACACATATCTATATATAACCAGAAATTCACTCTGGGGATTTTACTCCAATGCATGTGAACAATTTTTATAGTACAAAAAACCCCTCAGAAATATCTTAATTTCCAGAAGCTGGGGGACTAGGGAAATATACTGACTGCCGTACACTGGGTAGAAATATGCAAAGCACTTACTGAATGAATGCATCATATATAAATAAATCAACACAAAAAAATCCCAAAATGGTGATGCTGAAGAAAAATAACTGTTGGCAAAAAATATGTACAGAATGATACCATTTTCATTATATTAAGGGATGTAAGTGTGTGTATAAATGTACACACCATCTTTAAGTTTAAATCATTGATGAAATTGATGAGTATAAAGTTCCACCAGAGAGACAGGGAGATTGTAGCACAGAAAGAGATAAAATGAATAATATATAAACATGCTAAATAAATAGAATTAAATATATATGAAAAATATTAAGTGCAGGCAATGGGCAGTTCAGATTCTAAGTTGGGTATGGTGATGCATACCTCTAATCCCAGTAATTGGGAGACTAAAACAGGAGGACCACAAGTTTGAGGATAGCCTCAGCAACATAGTGAGACTCTCAGCAATGTAGGGAGACTCTGTTTCAAAACAAAAATAACAAGGCCTGGGGGTATAGTTCAGAGGTAGGATGTCCATGGCTTCAATCAATCCCAAGTACCAAAAAGAGAAAAAAAACCCCAAATTTATTATTTTATCAATTTTTCATATGTTTAAAATCTTTTGCTAAAATCTAAAGGAAAAGACTTTCAGTCAGATAGATATGTGAATAGTAAATTTATTTGTAATCAAATAATTTTCATTCAGAGATAAATCTGATTTTTAAAATGCTGAGGTCATAAAAATAGAAATTGCCTTCAAAGGGGATTTCTAAACATATTAGCAGTTAGTGAAGAAAGAATACTTTTAATTACTGAAACCTAGAACACTCAGTCACTGAGAGAAATGAGTGTACAGTGAAAGTAAACTTCTGTCACACTTGAAATATCTTTTCAACAATTAGCACAGAACTCCAATTACATCTTGGGCTTTAAGTAGCCTATGAAAAGGGCTAATGAAGAGACAAGTTTTCCAATGTATCATTAAATTAACTTTAAGGTGTTTTAATTTAAAATTGTCATGATATGAGCATCTAACAAAATATGCAGTCTATCATTGCTACTACTCTATTAGAATAAAGTAATAATGTAGAATCACTCCAGACTACTCAAACAAAATCATTAAAGCTAGGGCGCCAGGTGTGGTGGTGCATGCTTGTAATCCCAGTACTTGGGAGGATGAGACAGGAGGATCACAGGTTCGTGGCCAGTCTCAACTACTTAGTGAGGCCCTCCACAACTTAGTGAGACCCTATTTCAAAAATAAAGGATAAAAAATAGGGCTGGGGGTGTAGCCCTGAGGTAGAATGCCCCTGGGTTCAATCCCCAGTACTGCAATAAATAAATAAATAAATAAATAAATAAATAAATAAAAATAAATAAATAAATAAATAAATAAGCTTTTTTCAACAAATGGTGTTGGGAAAGCTGGTTACTCATTTGTAGAAAAATGCAATTAAATCCAATCTCTCACCATGCATGAGAGTTAACTCAAGATGGATCAAAGATCTGGAAATTAGACCAGAGACTTTGAAATTACTAGAAAAGGGCATAGGTCCAACACTCCAACATAGGGGCACAAATAGGAACTTCCACAATCAGATACCCAGAGATCAGGAAAATAAAACAAGAAATAAACGTGATGGTATTAAACTAAAAAGTTTATTTTCAGCAAAGGGCTATCAAGGGTCTCAAGAGAGAGCCTACAGAATGGGAGGAGATCTTTGCCAGATCCTCCTCTGATAGGGGACTAATATTCAGAATATACAAAGAACTTAAAAGACAACGCTAAAAATCTAATCAAGAAATGGACAATATAACTGAATAGGCACTTCACGAAAGAAGAAGTACAAATGGCCAATAAATATATTTTTAAAAATTCAACATCATTAACAATCAGGGAGATTGCAAATCAAAACTACACTGACATTCCATCTAACCCCAATTAGAATGACAATCATCAAGAACTCAAACAACAATAAATGCTGGCAATGATGTGGAGAAATAGGAACTATTCTACACTGTCTGTGGGATTGCAAATTAGTACAGTTGCTATGAGGATCAGTGTGGAGATTCCTCAGAAAACTTGGAATGGATCCACCATACGATCCAGCTATACCACTCCTGGGTATCTTTCCAAAGAGAATGAAATCAGAATATTATAGTAATACACACATATCTATGTTTATAGCAGCACAATTCATAATAGTCCAATTATGGAACCAACCTAGGTATCCATCAACAAATGAATGAATTACAAAATTATGGGATACACACAGAATGGAATTCTACTCAGAAATAAGGAACAAAATTATGTCATTTGTGGGTAAATGGATGGATCTGGAGAACGTTATGTTAAGTGAGATTAGCCAGTCACAGAAAGTGAAGGGTCATATATTTTTTCTATATGGGGAAGCCGGGGAGTAATTGGCATACAAAAGGAACTTTTGATAATGAAGTAGAAATCCCAGTGGAGTGAGGGAGGTAGAAGGAGGGAGAATTTATGAATGAAACATTTCCATTCATGTTATGTACTCATGTGAAATAACCAATGCCAATCTCAATATCAATTATGGGTAAGGGAAGGGAGTGGGGAGGTAGCCTGGGGGAAGCTCACCAAGTGCTGTGTGCATGTATGTCCCTATCCCTCTGAACTACATTATGATGTGATGCTACAATGCACCAATAAAAGCATACATATTACAAAAAAGAAACATCCATATGATATAAAAATAAAAGAAAAATTTGTTAGTCAATGTATATCCCAAACCCATTAAACAGATTTTACTCTATATTACACTTGCTAGATTATTTGCCTTCAATACTTAAAGTACTTAAAATGTTCTACCTAAATAGAGATTTTGGAATATGAATACGCTGAATATTTTCTGACCAGGAAAAATACAACTATGGCATGGTGTTATGTTACACTAATTTGAGAAAGGATGAAAGATTTCATTTAGCAAGTGGAAAAAGTCAGGAAATTTTGTTTTATGTACATGAAAAGCAAAATATGAATATATTTGAAAGACAAGTTGAAGTTTCAGTTGTCAGAGGGGAGTAAATATTTTCAACATTCATAAAAACTGGAATCTAGATCATATATAAAGAACGTTCTTATATGTTATAAAAAGTCATAAGAAAGGGAACCCTATAGAAAAACTCACAAAGAACTTTCAGTTTGATGGGAAAAAAAGCAATCAAAAATTCTATAAATATTCATGAAGTTTGTATCCCTGGAAATCAGGAACCTGCCATTTCACAGCACGAGAGATGGCCGTGTGCTGTTTCTAACACTTGAGATGGAAGAGAAGTCTTTCGGATCAGAAACAGCATATGACCATCACCATTGCCGTGGAGTGACAGGAGATGGTGACAAAGAGGGCTCTCTGTGTGCAGACTCTAGTTCAGTTCCTCTGAGCCCTCTTCTTCAGTAAGTCTCAACCTCGCCCATAAAAGCTATGTACTACATACTGTTAGTTGAAAATAAGGAATAAGAAAGACCCTCAAGCAAAGATATCTTCCCATCTTGACTGCCCCAATAAAAGACGTGAACAAACACACCAAACCTTCTAACAATGCAGTGTGCTTTCCTAGGATAAGGAACCTCTATATGTCCCTGCTTGGGAAACTCAAGGCTGCATGTGGGAAAACTACTGCTTATCCCAGCCAACACCTGAGGATAGGGCCCTGCCTCGTTCTTGCTGGATGTGTACCAGTCTCTCACTTTGGTAGGTGCCTGTCAACAAACCCAGATGAGTTTCACATGAACCAATCTTGTAAGTGCCCACTCCTCTTACTCTGATCACATCACACAGTTCCATTCCCAATTCCTTTGTTCTCCCTTGAAGTCACTTCTTCACACATCGAGGTTGACATCAGTTCACACTCGACCCTCTTCTGTTTTGCAAGAGTTCATTCCTGATTACAACTTGCCCTTGACACTTTAATGTCTAGCTTAGTTATCTTTCACATCAGTGATGAGATTTTTCTTTTACTTTGGTTGTCAAATTTAAGTTTTCCAATCTTTCTCCAGGAAAATGGGCAGATATCTGAGGGAGATCAAGCCACAGGGGGTCCACAAGGGTGAGAGGCACAGGCTAAGGATGGCACGGAGGGAAGAAAACAGTCCAGGGCTTGGGTAACATTCCAGGTAATGACCCTCAATGGTCACAGGCTGGCTATTCTTGATTATTTAGTACATAATAAAAAGAAAAATAAGCCTTTATTTAATTTTTAATAACTTCGGTTTCTAGTCTTAAAATGAAACACAAAATTACCTTGTGCACTTTGTTCCAATAATGACATCTTAAATTACTGCATAATGCTGAAAAATCCCTATAAAAATGAAGGAATTGGATTACACTACCCTAAAAGGGTTCCTCTAGTTTTGAGAGTTTGTTAATCATCCAAATATTCTGACTCTGAACTTTTGTACGTTTTAAGGCATTTTTAACATGATGCTGATGACAAAACTCTTCACAATGTATGTATGTGTCCTATAAGCTTGTGAAGTACTGGACATTTGAGGTTCATTAATGGAAATTCTACCATCGACTGTGTACACATATGAATATACCAACGTCAACCTCAGTACTCTGCATTGGGAAGGGGGGAAATGGAGAGGCAGTGGGGGGGCACCAAATGCTGAGTGCATGTATGCCCCTGCTAACATGATTTACATTATGATGTGAGACTATAATGAACCAATAAAAGCACATTAATAAGAAATAAGAATAAATAAAAAAGAAACTTGTCTGCTGAAAACTACCTGTAATGCAAAAGCCATTAGGAAAATAAATCTGCATTTAACTCACTCACTATATTTATCATCCTTTTTACTTCATGACTTAATTAGCTTCTATTGAGTGTGATGAGCTGTTAGAAATCACACAATTAGTTCTGTGTCTGCTGCACCTGCTACAGCTGACCTCCGGGCATTTATAACTAAAGACAGATGCTGAAGCATGGATATAGACAAGATGTTTCCAATGGATCACATCTGTGGTCAGAGAAAACTAAGTATATGCGCTATTAACTATTCAGTATTTATACTTATAGAAACACTAAGTATTAACTAATGTGTGTTTATACTTATTTTCATGCTAGCAGCTCCTTTCATTTTCATTACTTCAGTACTCACTCTTACCTTGATGCCCTGAAGAAATTCTAAGTGATTTCACTATTTTAATGGGAGAATGGGAAACAGAGATGCCCCCTCTGTCATAGTGGTGAAGACAGCATGAAATGAAACTGTCCAATTTAGAGAGAAGGATCCCAGAAAAATAACACATTTAGACTGCTTGTGGTCTTAAAAATTGGATGGAGAACTTTCCAATGTTGAATTCAAAATACGATAACACTTAACACTAAAGAAGCAAAAAAACAAAAAATAAATAAAAAATGAGCATTCAAACTGAATAAACACTTTTTAAATTTAATATATTTTATTTAGGCATTATAATTATACATCATAATGAGATTCAGAGTAAAAGAAACAGAGGTACACTGAGAACTTGGTCAGTTTCCCCCCCGGATCCCATCTTTCTCACTCCCTGTACATGTTATTGAGATACACATTGATAGTGTTGTATATGTACACAGCACTATTCGAAGCTTTTTTATTCATCAAGTCTCTTCCTTCCCATCTCCCTCCCCTAGACCCTCTCCATCAATCCATCAATCCACTGGGGTTTCTCCTCCTTTATCTGGAGTCCCTTTTGTTTCCCAATTTCTCTCTCACTTTCACATATAAGAGCAAACATTGTACCCCTCATATTATGAATAGACCCTTTTCAAAGAAAAAATACAAACGGCATAAGAATATATGAAGATATTCAATATTATTAGCAATCATGAAAATTCCAATCAAAACTCCACTGAGAATCCATCTAACTCCAGCTAGAATGGAAATCATGGAAATCATCAAGAATACAAACAATAATAAATGCTAGTTGAGGATGTAGGGAAATGGGAAGTCTTATACACTCTCGGTGGAATTTCAAATTAGTACAATCACTACGGAGATCAGTATGGAAGTTCCTCAAAAGACTAGATATAGAACCAAAATATGACCCAACTATACCACTCCTCAGTATCTTTCCAAAAGAATTAAACACAGAATACTATAGTCATACATGTGTATCCATGTTTATAGCAGCACAATTCACAATAGCCAAATTATGAAACAGTGAACAGAATTCCATCAATAGATGAATAGATAAAGAACATATGGAATAAATACACAATGGAATTTTACTCAGCCATAAAGAACAACAAAAATTATGTCATTTGCAGGAAAATGGATGGAACTAGAGAATAATATGCTAAATGAGATCAACCAGACACAGAAAGTCAAGGGTTGTATGTTTTTCCTCTCAAATGTGAATACTAGAGAGAAAATAGGAAAAAAAAGGAACTTCATACCCCTTCCCTTGCACCACTGGGGGTTCTCCATTGTCACTGGAGTCCCTTTTGTGTCCCCACTACTCCCTAAGTTGCGCATATTAATGAAAACATATTTCCCTTCTTTTTTTGTGATTGGCTAATCTCACTTAACATAATGTTCTCCAGATCTTTCCATTTTCTTGTGAATGCTGTTATTTTGTTCTTCTTTATTGCTGAGTAGAATTCCATTGTGTGTATTTCCCATAATTTTGTAATCCATTGTTCCTGTTTTTAAGGGGAACTCTGGAAGTTTTTCCCCATTCAATATGATGTTGGCTGTGGGTCTATTGTATACTGCCTTCGTGATGTTGAGGTATGGTCCTTCTTTTCTGATTCTCTGCAGAGTTCCTATCATGAACGTGTGTTGGATTTTGTCAAGTGCTTTTTCAGCATCTATTGATATGATCATGTGATTTTTGTCTTTAGTTCGGTTAATGTGGTGGATTACATGGATTGTTTTTCGTATGCTGAACCAGCCTTGCATCCCTGGGATGAACCCAACCTGGTCATGATGTACGATTTTCATGATGTGGTTTTGAATACGTGTTGCTAGTATTTTGTTTAGAAGTTTTGCATCTAAGTTCATCAACAATATAGGTCTATAGTTTTCTTTTCTTGAGCTGTCTTTATTTGGTTTGGGTATCAATGTGATGTTGGCTTCATAGAATGTATTTGGGAGAGTCCTGTTTCCTTCTATTTTATGGAATAGATTGAGGAGTATTGGATTAGTTCTTCTGTAAAGGTTTTATAAAATTCACCTGGGAAACCATCTGGACCTGGGCTTTTCGTTCATGGTAGGCTCTTTATCGCTGCTTCAATCTCTTTGATTGCTATTGTTTGATTTAAATTTTCTATATCTTCTTGCTTCAACTTAGGAAGGTTGTATGTGTCTAGAAATTTGTCAATTTCTTCTAGGTTTTCTGATTTGTTGGAGTATAGTTTTTGAAAGTAGTTTCTGATAATCCTCTGGATTTCCATGCTGTCAGTGGTAATATCATCTTTTTCATCTCTTATTTTAGTAATTTGGATTGATTATCTCTAATGGTTAGGTTGGCTAGTGGTTTATCTATCTTGTTTGTTTTTTCAAGGAACCAGCTTTTGGTTTTGTTGATTTTTTTGTGTTTTTTTTTTTTATTCTGTACTTCGTTGATTTCTCCTCTGACTTTAATAATTTCCTGTCTTCTACTGGCTTTTGGGTTAGACTGTTCCTGTTTTTCAAGGGTTTTGAGGTATGTTATTAGGTTATTTATTTGGTGATTTTCTGTTCTTCTTATGTGGGCACTCAGTGCTATGAATTTTCCTCTTAATACTGCCTTCAGGGTGTCCCAGAGATTTTAATATCTTGTGTCTCTGTTTTTGTTTTGTTTCTAGGAATTTCTTAATTTCTCCCCGTATTTATTCTCTGACCCATTCCTCATTCAGCAGTGTGGTGTTCAGTCTCCATGTGTTTATGAAGTTTCTCTGGGTCTTCCTATAGTTGATTTCTAGTTTCATTCCATTATGGTCTGAAAAGATGCAGGGGATTATGTCACATTTTTTGAACTTGGTAGTACTCACTTTGTGGGCTAGGATATGGTATTTTTTAGAGAAGGTTCCATGAGCAGCTGAAAAAAATGTGAATTCAGCTGTAGTTGGGTGAAATATTCTGTATGTGTCTACTAGGTCCATTTGGTTTATGGTATTCCTTATGTCTGAGGCATCTTTACTGACCTTTTGTCTTGAAGATCAATCTAGTGGTATGAGAGGGGTTTTGAAGTCTCCCAATATTATTTTATTGGGATCTATGTGTGATTTAATGTCACAAAGAGTTTCTTTTATGAAAGTGGTTGCACCTATGTTTGGGGTATAAATGTTGACTATTGTTATATCCTTTGTTGGATTGTTCCTTTTAGCAGTTAGAAATGACCTTCTTTGTCTCTTCTGATAAGGTTAGAAGTCTAATTTGTCTATCATAATTGCTACCTCTGCTTGTTTTTGAGTTCCGTTAGATGGATTATCTTGCTCCATCCCTTCACCTTTAGTTTGTGCATATCTTTACTTGTAAGGTGTGTTTCTTTTTTTCTTTTTTTTTTTTTT
>PVJS01015601.1:0-38671 GCA_004027185.1 Glis glis
ACACCAGATTTTGAGAATCTCAGGAAGTCCTAGGCCATCCTTGATTTTAGGAAGTCAAGTTTGTCCCCCAGATTTTGTGATGAATATTCCTTAGTAAGAAGCCTTTGTGGAATATATCACCTATTTTTAAACTTCTCTCTAGGTAAGACCCTACATTGTCTTTTTTTTCTACAGAAAAGATGTATACTTCTCCCTTCCAAAGTAGATTATTAATCCATCTTTGACCTTTCAGCAGTAAGGTATTTTATTATTACTTCATTTTTTTGCAGTACTGGGGATTGAATCCAGGGGCATTCTACCTCTAAGCTACACCCCCAACCCTTTTTTTTTATTCCTTATTTTGAAACAGGATCTCACTAAATTGCAGAGGGCAGCTGAGGCTGCAATCCTCCTATCTCAGCCTCCTAAGTACTGGGATTACAAGTGTGTGCCACCATGCCTGGCCCTATTTTTAAATTTTTTGTTTTGAAATATGGTCTTGCTAGGTTGCTGGGAGTCTCGCTGCAGTGCTGAGGCTGGTCTTGAACCTGCAATCCTCCTGTCTCAGCCTCCCAAGTACTATGATTATAGGCACACACCACCATGCCTGGCTTATTATTCCTTCTTCTTATTTACTAGTAGATGGACATGTACCTTTAGTCAGGAAGCGAGTGTTCACATATAAGAGGACATTGTCTTTACTTATGTACTTATGGCCTTGCTGGTCAACTTGAATTGCTACCAGCTGCCTCCTATACATCAAAACCACTGCACACATACACACGTGTGCATGCCCACACGAATGCAGTTGCAAAGAATATCTTCATTTCACTTTGCCATATTTTATTACTGTCTTGATCATGGAGGGATGTTTAAATTCCACTATCTCTAATTCGATTTAGAACTTGGAGCTGATGCTCTACAATAAATAATATTCTTACCTAAATAGACTCTTTAAAAATATTCCTGGGTAAGTGATGCATTATGGAACATTCTAACATAAAATGTGTAATATACTTTGAAAAATCTCACTCTCCCTGACTCAGTCTTTTTATCATATAGAAATCAATATTTGACCAACATCTATTTCAGTCATGTTAAGACATTTTAAACAGTCCTGCAAAAGTCTCGCAGATAGCAATCTAAATTGTTCCCCTGAACAATTGTTCCCTTGGTTACTGGCAACTCTTAGCATAGGTGGTGCACCTTCAAATGAAGGTTACCTTGTATTACTGAAGTATAAAAGTCTAAAGAAAATTATGGAACTTTTTCCATGTTTCTAACAGTTTCTTTTTTCTTTTACAAAAAACCCTGTATTCATTCAACAAATATCTATTGAGCACCTACTATGTGTCAGGCACTATCCCACACTGTGGGGAGACAGTTGTGAACAAGACATAGGTGGCCCTCACCCCTTGGAGTGTGGTGAAGGAAAGTCAGGTGACAACTTATACTGTGTCCCAGGGGCTCCATTCACAGAAGATGGCAGCATTGCTGTGTCAGGTAGGGCTAGAAGTCTGATCCAAGCCACCTCCATTCCATCAAGACCTGCTCTATTCTTCCATTGAGGGGTGGGCAGTGGGTACTACCTTGAGCAGCCACTTGTCCAGGAGTAGAATCTCTGATTCTGGAAAATGATAAACCTGCTCCACAGCCGCTCCTGTAGTTTCAACACACATTCCTGAACAACATAGCATTTCCATAAGCCAATAAAATGATGACTCTGAAGGTTAGATACCCTAGGCCACAGACCAATTATGTATAAATGGTTTAAAGTTGTGTCAAAGTGCTATTTTAAAAATGTTCATATAATTAAAAAATAAATGTTGTGTAAAAGTCTCATTCTCTGACTCATCCCTGAAATGTCTCAAGGCAATACACTGAATTTAAGAAATGCTATTTTAAAGAAGGTCTTAGAGTGGTTCAAGCAGATTTCTTATGAAATGACTTTGGTATTTGCTTTCTTTGATTTCCTAAGGCAGAAAAGAGTGTAACGTGAGGATTTTTTGCTAGTAGGCATCCTATTCCATTGTGTACAGTTCGTTGACAATATATCCCACTGAGTCTGACTCCAACCATGTTTGTAGCCATTTAACCGAGGTCCTCTGACTGTGACTTCTCCTCAATTATCTCCATTGTCAGATGGTTGGTTCAAATTTCTATGACTGTGGCTTGATTTATTATGTGGACACAGGTCTTGAGTAAAACCAGATGAAAGGCATGGACTATGTTGTTGATTTAATGGGCAGAAAATGATGAAATTTAGATTGGCAGAAGAGATCCAAAAGTGGTAATTCATAAGACTCAGCACAAAATCTGAGTAGAGTTGTTATCAAATACAAAACTGATGGCGATCTTGATAATTACTAGTAAACCATGATGGCCACATGTGAAAAATGTATATTATAAAGGATGGAATGAATTAATTTCTTTGCAACCCCTGAAATCTTACATGAAATACATTTCTCTGTTTAGTGAAGTACTGATCTCCACATCTGTTGGGCAGATAGTTTCCTTTAGAGTGCATTTTTTGGTGTGCATTTATATAAGCCAGACAAACATGCGAATACACAGATATGGTTTTTGTAAGTGAAGAGAGAGAGAGAGAGAGAGAGAGAGAGAGAGATTTTATAATATAGATGCTAATAGGGTATTGAGAAGCTCCAGGGTTAGTCCACACTAAAATTCACACTTATTAGACTCCTTGTAAAAAGAGAAAATAACATTATCCAACTCTTAAGGCTGTTGTGAGGATTAGCTACATTCCTATATGCAAAGTGCTTAACATATGTTAATGATTACAGTCATTAGCTCTTGTTATGACTATGGAAATTACACTCTTCCCTTTGTTCCCTAGCTATTGGACAGTAGTGGCTACAATTTAATGGATGCCTGTCACAGATTATACCTAAATAATATTTTATTTAATCTTCCCACTAACTCTCTGAAATAGCTACTTTTCATCCCCATTTATATATAGGAAAGTTAAATTTCTGAAATTCAGTCATTTCAGTTCCAGTAATTCTAGAGCCCAAATTTAAACTATACTTCTCTACCTAATCCTAAAATTTTATGGGTAGAGATCACTATGGAAAACTGGGATTCAACTGCTGAGTTGTCCAGGTTTATTCTCTAGGGGATTTTCTATGTTAACCCACCCTTAACTCTCCTTTGGAGCAAAGAAAGACACTGAAATAGAGACCTACTATATCTTGCAGGGAACTGAAAACATATGCAAAGTCAATTCAATGCACTTTTCTAACAGTTTCTCTTTACAGCTGGTTTGTAGAGAAGACAAACTTGTGTCTTTGGTGAATAGAGAAAAAGTGCTTGAACATTTTATTTCCCAAATTCAATGGTTTGTGGAAGAATCTATATCACAGTTATAATCTTAATTCATTCTAAAGTGTTAAGCAATCAAGAGAGAATTGGACAAGTGTGATTCATAAGGAAGAGAGAATGAATGAATGACAGTGAAGAGGCACGACCTTCCTGGGAAGAGCCCACACTTCTCCCCTTGAACAATGTGCCTACTTTCATCTTCTTCCAATTCTTTTTCAAAGTAAGTCAAGTGCGATTAAGTAATACTCAACTGTCCTATTGAATGGACAACTGTGTTTATTTCCATTGTTTTAGGATTCAGTTATTCATGTTTGTGACATATTACTATTTCTATAAAAGTAGTACATGGCTAAAATTTATCAAATGGTTAGCCATGTGCCAGGACTGTTCAAAACACATTATTTCATTTAATCATTTAGAGCAGCTCTATGAAATAGGTATTGTTACTATCCCACATTCAAAGATGAGGAAACTGACACCCTAATGACACATCTCAAGGCCCTCAAAAAACAGGAGTAGACTAATTTCAAAGCCAGAAGAAGGCAGGAGATCCTTAAAATCAGAGCAGAAATCAATGAAATAGAAAAAAATACAAAAGATCAACAAAACAAAAATCTGGTTCTTTGAAAATATTAACAAGATTGATAAACTGTTAGCCAACCCAACCAAAAGAAAGAATCAATGCAAATTATTAAAATCAGAAATGAAAAAGGAGTCATCACCACAGACAGTGGTAAAATTCAGAGGATCATCAGAAACTATTTTGAAAATTTATGCTCCAATAAGCTGGAAAACATGGGAGAAACTGACAGATTTCTAGACACATACGACCTACCTAAGTTGAACCAAGGGGATATACAAAACCTAAACTGACCAATAGCAAGCAAAAGATAGAAACAACAATAAAAAGCCAGGCGTGGTGGCGCACGCTTGTAATCCCAGTACTTGGGAGGTGGAGACTGGAGGATCTGGGTTCACGGCAAGCGTAGGCTACTTAGTGAGGCCCCCCCGCAACTTCATGAAACCCAGTTTCAAAATAAAGTCTAAAAAATAGGGCTGGGGTGTATCTCAGAGGTAGAATGCCCCTGGGTTCAATCCCCGGTACCAGAAAAAAAAAAAAAAGAAACAGCAATAAAATGTCTTCCATCAAAGAAAAGCCCAGGTCCAGACAGATTCCCAGCTAAATTCTACAAAACGTTTACAGAAGATTTAATCCCAATACTTCACAAATTATTCTGTCAAATTGAAAGAGATGGAATCCTTCCAAACTCCTTCTATGAGGCCAGTATAGCCTTAATACCAAAACCAAATAAGGAGCCCTCAAAAAAAGACAATTACAGTCCAATATCCTTGATGAGCATAGATGCAAAATTTCTAAACAAAATACTAGTGATGCACATTCAAAACCATATCAAGAAAAGTGTACACCATGACCAAGTTGGTTTCATCCCAGGGATGCAAGGCTGGTTCTGTATACACAAATGAATACATGTTATTCACCACATAAATAGAACTAAAGACAAAAATAACATAACCATCTCAATAGATGCTGGAAAAGCATGCATTCATGTTAAAAACACTCCAGAAAATTGGAATAGATGGAACTTACTTCAACATCCTTAAAGCAATATACAATAAACCAAAAGCCATCATTATAGTGAGTGGGGAAAAACTGCAGAAATTCCCGTTAAAATCAGGAACAATACAAAGATGCCCACTATCACCACTTCTTTTCAGTAGAGTCCTTGAAACTCTTGCCAGAGCAATAAGACAAAAGAAGGATATCAAAGGAATTCAAATAGGAAAAGAAGAACTGAAATTATCTCTATTTGCCCATGACATGATCCTATATTTAAAAGACCAAAAAAAAAACTCAACCAAAAGACTTATAGAGCTGATTAACAAATTTAGCAAAGTAGTGGGATACAAAATCAACCTTAAAAAAATCAGTAGCTTTTCTATATGCCAACCATGAATCCACTGAGAAAGAAATTCAGAAAATACTTCCATTCACAATAACCTCAAAAACAATAAAATACATAAGAATAAATCTAACCAAGGAGGTGAAAGATCTCTACAGTGAAAATTATAAATCACTAAGGAAAGAAATTGAAGAAGATCTTAGAAGATGGAAAGATCTCCCCTGCTCTTGGATAGGCAGAATAAATATTACAACATGGCCATTCTACCAAAAATGAACTACAGAATCAATGCAATCCCTATCAGAATACCAATGTCATTCTTCACAGACATAGAAAAATCATAAATGTTTCTAAATTTCATATGGAGAAACAAAAGACCCAGGATAGCCAAAGCAATTCTCAGCAATAACAAGCATGCAGGCGACATCACAATTCCTGACTTCAAATTATACTACAGAGCTATAGTAATAAAAACAGCATGGTATTAACAAAAAAAAACAGACACATAGACCATGGGACAGAATAGAAAATACAGAAACAAATCCACACACTTATGGCCAATTGCTTTTCAACAAAGGTGCCAAACACATATGTTAGAGAAAAGATAACCTTTTCAACAAATGGTATTGGGAAAACTGGTTATCCATTTGTAGACAAATGAAATTAGATTCCCACCTTTCACCCTGCACAAGAGTCAACTTGAGATGGATTAAAGACCTGGAAATCAGATCAGAGACTTAGAAGTTATAGAGGGGGGCATAGGTCCAACACTCCAACATATAGACACAGGTAGACACTTCCTCAATAAGATCCCCAAAGCTCAGGAAATTAAAACAAGAATTAATAAATGGGATAACATTAAACTAAAAAGTTTCTGTTCATCCAAGGAAACCATCAAGTGTCTTTAAAGCTTTTTATTCAGTTATTTAATATTTTCTTTCAGGATATATTTCTAGAAGTGTAAATCCTATGCAATGTTATGATTTATTTTAACCCTCCAATAGTTTTCTAATAGAAATCTATTTAGAACATTCCATGAGACTTTCTACATATTCTTTCTGCCTATTGAGCCCTATTTACTCTTCTGAAGTAACTTTTACTCCCACATGAATTCCAAGTCTCCAACCCTTTAGTGGATAAGTGAATTTCCAAATAGAGCCCAGCTGGCATTTATTAGTTTAACAAGCTAATTTAGTATTTGCAGTTTTTGAGCTGCATTTTCTCCCAAGCCAGTGGTTTTCAGCCCTCAGTGCAGGCTTTGGATTCTTTGGCACTTTGTGGATGCAGAGTTTGGTCTGTACTGCTACTTATCCCAGCCAGAAAGTCACCCTCTCCTTGGATTCTTTGCAGTCTGGCTCTCTCAAATGATCTTTCCCCAATATTAAACAAATATGGCATTTACCTTCTGCTTCAATCTAAATATTTTGCCTGCTTAGCTCCTCTGGTTGAAAAGCTCCTTCTCTCTTTCCTGGGCCAAAGAGACTTTGCATTTGAGCTGTGAGTCCTCCCACACCCCTCAACTCTCCTGCCCCCACCCCCACCCTTAGTGCTGGGAACTTTAGCCAGACTTTTACTTGGAACTGTTGTGTAACATATCATACCTAAACATGAGAGAGCAAGAAAATCTTCCAACCCACAAAATGTCTCAAAGGCACAAACTGAGAAGAATCCAAGATCTGAGATAAATGGGACTGGGATTCTTCTCATCAGACCACTGGCTACAGCTCAGTACTTAAGTTCACTGTCAAGAGAAAACCTCCACTTCTCAATAGTGCACTTGGTGCTAATCTACATTGCTAATAAAAAAAATAAGGCCGGGTCTGGTGGCACACACTTGTAATCCCAGTACTTTGGGAGGCGGAGACTGGAGGATCCGGGTTCGCGGCCAGCCTCAGCTCTCTCTCTCTCTCTCTCTCTCCCTGTCTCTCTCTCTCTCTCTCTCTCTCTCTCTCTCTCTCTACTTAGTGAGGCCCTCCGCAACTTTGTGAGACCCAGTTTCAAAATAAAGTATAAAAAAATAGGGCCGGGGGTGTAGCGTGGAGGTAGAACGCCCCTAGGTTCAATCCCCGGTACCGCAAAAAAAAAAAAGGTTCAAATAATGCTGTGATATGAAGGTATCACTACCAGTCTCACTAATATGCACAGGGATACAGGGAGAGGTGGGTGGTTTGGATCCAGAAAGAAACACATCAAGTATTACGTGCATGTATGGCTATATTACTTTGAATCTCATTATGATATATAAAAATAGGCTAACAGAAATTACTTACCTGTAAAACAACTCTTGAGTTTTTAAAAAAGATGAGTTTTTAACAAAGTTGCTCAGAGAGTTGGAAAAATTATCAGAAGACCCTTCAGAAGCCCATCAAACACCAACTGTACTGTCCATGATAGCTTCTGTTTAGGTGCGACATTGGTATTAGCCCTGTAGAAATAGGAATCCAGAAGAGTAAAATTATCTCAGTACTGATAGACAAGAATCAGAAAACCCAGTGTCTAATCCTGGCTTTGACAAAGTGATCTCCTATATTTGGACAAGTTACTTCAACTTTTATTTCTCAATAGTAAGTGGTAATCATGAGCAAAGTATATAACTTACAAAGTTATATATTGAGGTCAAGTTCTGCATCTGGAGAAGAGGTGGGGTAGAAATAAATCACCATTCAACTCATAGCCCATGCCATCCTTTAAGAGAGTATGTGTGTGCTTTAATATTAATATTTACAAGGTTTTATTTGGAAAAATTGCAAAAATAGTTGTTATGTTCTAGCATATAACATTTGGTACCATTCTTAAGTGTTGGCCATCTGGTAGCCACACTAACTGAGGTCAAAGCCTTGTGAAAATATTAATTGATGCCATTGCATGTCTTTTATTTTACTTACCATAAAAAGAAAAGTACAAACTCATTCTGTCAACCACATGTTGACAGATTCTTGGAACCATGGGAAAGGAAATACAGTCTTTTTCAAAACACTTTTAAAATTTGTCTCTAATTAGTAGTCAAATTTCTTAGCAAAAAAAGTATCCTGTCTGGGGCACAAGTAAGGGAGAGGTGGTGGGGTATTCCAGAGACTGACAGCCAAGAGCTGGGAAGACTGGAGAATTCACTGAAATAGCCAGGTGTGGTGGCACACACCTGTAATCCCAGTACTTGGGATGCTGAGACTGTAGGATCCCAGGTTCAAGGTTAGCCTCACTGACTTAGTGAGACTGTCAGAAACTTAGCAAAACCCTGTTTCAAAATAAAAAAAGGGTTGTGGAGTGTAGCTCAGATATAGAATGCCCCCGGGTTCAATACCCAGCAACATACATACACACACACACACACACACTGAATTCAGTGAAACAAATGTGGCTCTATTGTCTATAAACAGAAACTTGACTTTAGATAAAAAAGACTGGTATGCAAAAGGAAGTCAAGCATGGCATATATCTGACTTGAAGGCCAAATAAACTAAGCAAAATATGTTATGAACACAATTTTGTAATGAGATATTGTAGCAGGGAATGCTTTGAGAATTAATGCATTATACAGCTCACCAAAGAACCATGTTATTATTGATAGAAGAAATTCTTTCATTTCTAGCATAATAATTGTTATTTTGACATGAAAGAGAAAAACAGATCTATCTTAATACATGTTCGAGGGCCTATTAAATCAGTGCATGGAAAATATACTGAGAAGGAAATATATACCTTGTTGCTTGACAGAGAAATAAGGTAAAAAAATAGTAGACTGTAGGTCCAGGTTTAGCATTTTGTATTGTTAGTTTGCAGGGTATAACTCAATTGTATTCTAAAATTTTATTTCTAGGTTAGTCTGTTAGTGTTTGGAATGTTTTCCCCATAAAAATAATAATTCCAAATGGTGGAATTATTTAATAGAATAACCCTTGTCCCAACACACACAGATACACACACACACACACACACACACACACACACACACATACACACATACATACCACATACCCTATCAATCCCAAATTCGAAGAAATACAGGGCAGCATAGGCTTTGGTGATAGAAGATGATAATAACCCACCAGCAATGGTTAAGGGCTCAATTAGTGGCCTTAGAAAATTTGTTTACTTTCTATTAACTTTATTTTACTCATTTGAAAATGAAAATAATTACAATAATAATAGCAACCTTATAGAGTGTTTGTGAGCATTAAGTAAGGCAATGTAAGCAAAAGTCCTTTTTGCACTGAAATAGGATACAACATGTTAGTCATTAATGTACTCTGGCACTCTACGGTTCAGTTATTCTTTGAACTAAATCGCCCTTTGTAAACATTTGGACAAACTAAGTGCTATTTATTATGTCTGCATAGAGAAAAATGCATTGTGTAGCAAGAAAGGGCTGCGGTAGATCAAGGAGTGTGATGCCACCAGCTGTGGCGCTGCCCGCCAGCCCTTCTAGCCAACAGAGGATTTCTTAACTGCTTCCCCTCCCTTTCCCAGATGGAGTGAGAGCTGTTTCCCAAAAGCAACATGTGTCTCTTCTAACTCTTCTGGTGGACCTACGTACTGTTTCTACTATATTACCTTCCTTGGTCTCACAACTGCTTGGATTATATTCTCCAGCTGTTTCATGCACATTATTAAAGAAAAATATTCAAGATACTTATTAACATACAGTAAGGCAGCTGGATATGGTGGCACACACCTATAATCCCAATATTTGAGAGGCTGAGACAGGAGGATTGCCAGTTTGAGGACAGTCTGGGCAACTTAGCAAGAACCTCAGCAACTTAGTGAGACCCTGTTTCAAAATAAAAAATAAAATAGGGCTGAGGGTATAGCTAAGAGGAAGAATGCCCCTGGGTTTAATCCCCAATACCAAAAAACAAAACAAATTATAATAAGGTAGACATTACTCAAGACCACCACGATATGTGTAGGGATCATGGCAATGGGATTTTGCAGATAGGGAGAGAGATTAGGCCCAACTCCAAACACATCTTGGACAAATGGAAATTTATAGCCAAAGAGCAGGCTGGAGGTCATTGGATGGAAAATTACTAAAAGGGAGCAATCAATGGTAAGGGGGATTCTGGCTAAGCTGACCTGATTGGATTCTTGCAGGAAACAAGCGAGGGTGACCAGACATTGCATAGCAGGTGACAGAGGATGAGGAACCTGACCAGATATGAATGGTGATTAGATAGAGGATAGGGAGGTTCTTGCCAGACTGATTTAATAGGGTTTTATTTATTTATTTTTTACTAAAACCAGGTTTACAAGGATGTGCACAGATGAGCTTAGGAGAAGTTTCAGGAGGCTGACTAAAGTTTGTCAAGCAACATAACCTTGTCAATATGAGATTTGTTTCTTTGATTAAATTGTAAACTGGTTGGAGATGCAACCCATATTTTTGCATCTGCAAAGTACCCAGCACAACTCTAGGTACAGAACGGGAGCCTGGCACATGCTAGCTAGAGGACCAGAGCTCACTCTTCAGGTGAAAGGAATGCAGTCATAAAGCCAGAAGGTGAAACTGGGCTTGTTTCCTCCCAGGGTTATTATCTAGATTAGAGTAAGACGGAAAGGGAGTTCGATCCAAACCACATGGAGGAGCAGTAATGACTAGAGGAAAGATCTATGAACAACAGCCAAGCCCGAGGGTCCATGGGAAGCAGGGCACCAGATAAAAATTATTAATAAGAGCAGTTTCTCAAGGAACAGAAATGCCATGTATCACAGCTGAGGAAAATTTAATTTTGAAAAACTGGGGAAAAACAGTGGAATCCAACAAGAAAGTCATTCTAGGGCAAGCAATGTTATGGTAATTCTATGCCCAGTAAATATGAGGAATTAGATTATTCATCCTTCTGGTAGTCGCCTTTGCTTTCCTTATTTTGATGTGTTGACTCAGCCAAATGCTTAAAATCACAGTTACAATAGCTAGTATTTTTTAACATTCGCTAGGTGCCCAAATTTTATCTTATTTGCCTTGTGTGGATTATAAAGGTATTTAATGATTACATTAACGTAACAATTTAGAAACTATTGAGGAAACAGTGACTCGGAAATTTTAAATAACGTACCCAAGGCTATGCCGCTCACCAGTGTCAGAGCCTGGGTTTAAATTGAACAATCACCATCCCTAAAGCAACTTTCATAACTTCTATGCCATCAAGATTCTCAAATATGAGGAAAGCTTATTTCCTTGGGTAGCTTACTTCTGTATGTTTTGATGTAAAAAATTAAACCAAGCCTCTCTAAATTAATGCATATATCATTCTCTGTCCAGATCCATTAAAATCACCCCTTGTATTTTCAACCCCCAGCTCCCTCTCTGTTGACCCTTCGTCCCTCCTTACTCTTCAATGCTTTAACCAGTTGAAAACATTGCACGATGGCTCACTGGCTCACTGGCTCCCTGGTGGTCTGTGGCTAATTTTGGTTAGCCATTAGTGGGGTTCAGATAACAAGAGGTCTGGCAAGTGAAGGAGTAGGGTGAGTTTAACTCTATATCCTTTTCTGTCTGAACCCACAAGTCATGATTCAAAACAGTGCTTAGTCTCTGCTTACAGCTAAACTGAATTTTTCACCAATCTTGGCAAGATCAGACATCCTCAGGCTGAGGTTGTGTGATTTTTCATCTCTTGGAGCAGGTATGAGAGGAAGTGGGAGGGGACAAAGTAAGGAATTCTATTTCTACTACATGTTCAGAGTGCACCAGTCTAGTTACTCTGTGTAAATTATTGCATGTAATCATCACAACTCCTTTTGAGGTGAGAAGTATTATAATTCTCTCGGGAGGAAATGGAGTGATCTTAATTTGAGAAAAATGCCCAAGTTCACATTGCTTCAAGGGACAGAACAAGAGACCATTTCAGTGTCACCCGATTACAAATCTGGTGCTTTTCATACTATGGCAGTTATGTGACAAAGGTCGGGAGTTATCTAGTGGTACAGAATTAGGAGATTACACGAATGGTGTTTGATAATAGAAACCACACATTTTTTTGTGTGTGATCACAAGTTCTAGACTCTTTGATGAGCATTGCAAATGTTATCTAATTTAATCCCTCGCAACTCTATGAAATAGCTACTGTTGCTATGTCTAATTTACAGAGAAGGAAAAAGAAGCTTAGAAATATTAAGAAGGAGATGGGTGTGGTGGTGCATGCCTGTAATCCCAGTACTTGGGAGACTAAACCAGGACTCAGGTTTGAGGACAGCTTCAGCAACATAGCAAGACTCTCAGCAACCTAGTGAGACTCTGTTTCAAAGCAAAAAATTAAAAGGGGGGGGTGCTGGAGATGTAGCTTGGAGGTAGAATGCCCTTGGGTTCAATCCTCAGTACCATAAAAAAAGAAATATTAAGAAGGAATTTACCTGGAATTGGACACCAGATAATCTCTCTAAATCCCTCTCTTCTATCTTTCAACTGTCTTTCATAGGCCTAGCACAAACTAGGTGTTTTGTTTCCTACTTTTTTCCCCATTTATTTCCAACATAGATTACATGCACACATATGTGTGTATGTAAACATTTGTGTGTGCTTTTAAAATGTCAGGCACTATTGTAAACGATTGGCTTTTGACTTAATTTAACCTTCAGAACAACCCTGTAGCCTAGCTATCATTACAATCCCTATTTTATGGATGGGAAATAGGCTCTCGAGGACAATCGTGTGCTCAGCACCACACAGGTGTCGGGGTCAGGATTCACTCCAGGGTCCAGGTGTCTGCGCTCACTGAGCTCAGCTGCCTCTGACTGTGCACCCTGCCATGGGAGCTCTTTCTAACACGCAGAGCCAGTCTGTCTCAAGGACCTTCAATAATTCCCCATTACTTATGAAACAAATTCAAAAGTATGTTACTCCACATTAAATGCTCTTCACAATTTGGCTCTTTTGAACATTCCATTTTCATTTCTCTTTCTGTCAATTCTATGCACACTAGACCATTTGCCAACCCTGAGCGAGCCAATCCCATCAGCTACTTGTGGCTTTTCTCATAGACTAGAAGATTCTTCTTTGCCTTTTAGAAACCAAATCAATGTTCAAGTCATCTTGATGGTTCTTGCCACAAAGTGTTCCTCATTTTTCTCTGCACAGACAGCCCTCATGATCTTCTAAATTTATCTCTATCTACATAATATCGCACCGCTCACTCTGTCTTGCATTATACTGTGATGTTTGCCCTCTCCTCTCCAATGAGATTCTGAATCTCGGACTGTGTTCCACAAACATTCTCAAAGTACCTGGCATTTTGTGCAGGTTGTTGATAACCAGTGAGCATGGCTGAATGAGTGAGTGCATGAGGCAGTGAACAGTGTTGAGTGCATTTGAGATGGAGGGGAGAACAATAGCAGTTCTAGGTGTTTATTGAACTTAATTAACTTTCAGAGTCAAACAAAAGTACATATCTATGTTTATAGCTGCACAATTCATAATTTCCAAACAATGGAACCAACCGAGATGTCCATCAACAGATGAATGGATTAAAAAATTATGGGATATGGGTTATGTACAGAATAGAATTCTACTCAGCCATAAAGAAGAAAAAAACTATGTCATTTGCAGGGAAATGAATGGAACTGAAGAATATTATGCTAAGTGAGGTTAGTCACAAAAAGTGAGAGGTTGGATGTTCTCCCTCATATACAGGAGCTAGGGAGAAACTGGGACACAGGAGGGACTCCAGATAAAGGAGGAGAAAACTTAATGGAGTGAAGGAGGGGACCTAACTGAGGGAGATGGGAGGGGAAGACATGAAGAGGGTAACACCTCAATGGACATGATGTACATACACAAACTCATCAAAGCCAATCACTGTGCTGAGCACGGGAAGGAGGGGAGGAAGAGGGAATAGGGCAGGAACTGGGGGAGGGCTCAATGAGTGCTGTGTGCATGTATGCCTCCATCACCCTGAACTTCATCAAGATGTATGATTACAATGCACCAATAAAAAAGTACATATATTCTACAATATGAATTACACACACACACGCACATACACACATGCACACACACACACACACACACACACACATATGAATGCATAATTTCTTCATTGCATGCATGTTTCAGACAAAAGTGTAGCAACACGAAATCCAGATCCTCATGAAGGATGATAGAGCCAAGCCAGGCCAGTTCAGCAGTGGCACGTCCGAACCCCCAGCTGACCTTCCTATGGAAGTGCAACTTTCAAGTTCACTGCTTAAAGAAGTTTGATGTCTAACTCTCTTTCCTTCCAGCTGGGTGGCATTGGTGACGATGGAGCAACTATAGAAGTCACAGTGAGGCTGGCAGAGCTGCCCTCCCAGCCTTGATCCCTAGGTAACTTCACAGAGCAGAGCCTGCCTGCCTACTTGCACTGAACTGGCAAATGAAAGAAATAAACTTCCATCTTGTCTAGTCCCTGAACTTTAGGGTCTGTTTATTAGTTATTACCCCAACCAATATAGCCTTGAACAAATTTCTACCAGTAATAAATTGTTCTTGATCTGGGCATGGTGGTGCATGACTGTAATCCCAGTACTTGGGAGACTGAGACACTAGGATCACAGGTTTGAGACAAGCCTCAGCAACTTAGCAAGGCCCTCAGCAACTTAGTGAGACCCTGTTTCAAAATAAAATAAAATAAAATAAAGGGCTGAGGGTGTAACTCAGAGGTAGAATGCCCCTGGTTCAATCTCCAGTACCAAAAATAAATAAGTAAAGCTTGATTTCATGTCTCAGTTTAAATATTCCTTTCTCAGAGAAATTCTTTCTAGCCTCTCAACCGAAAGTTCTTTCTATTCCATCCTATCTTAGGATTCCATTCTTTTCTATAGCTCAGCACCACTTGTTAATTTCACTTATTTCTATGATTGTTAATCTTTCCCCCTCACTAGATTGATGCTCCGTGGGCACAGGAACAGCAACCACATTCTCTAATCCCCCAGCACTAACACACTGTCTGGCAAATAGTTGGTTCCCAGTAAATGTGTGTTAAGTAAACAGAGCTAATAGTTAGTAACAATGGAAGGAATAAAACTGTCACTAAACATTTACAGTGTTTCAGGAGTTTTACTAAGTATTTGACATGCATACTCATCATCTCAACAATATGTAGTAAAGCCACGAATAATATCATTATCTTATTTTATTAGAGAAAAACAGGCTCAGAGAAGTGTAAGCACTCTCACGGGGTCACACAATCACAGCTTATGTTTTTCAGGCCAAGCATCTCCTCTGTGCTCACCTGTACCTTGGGAATATTGTTAGCGAGAGTCAGGTACACAATATCCAGAGAGCTCTAATTGCAAAATCTAGAATTTCTGCCAATCGAGATTAAGATCCTAGTAAATGATGACAACACCCAGGCAGGCCAATCTAATGATAGTATGGCTGAACACCCAGTCAACTCTCTTATGTAACTCCAGCACTTACGTTGTTCTTGTCTCTAAGTCATTGTCGCAGAAATAAAGCCTCAAGTACTGTTTGTAATTTTAAAACAATTTTCAAAAGTCTGCATTTGTTCATTCAAAATGAAGCACTGAGAAACATTGTTTTGAACTCTATATAATCCCCACAGGAGCAACTACAAGGTTGTTTGTGTTTTTATGTCGAGAATTTGATCTGGAATTTATTCAAATCTCAGAACTACACTGCATGTTTGTGGTCAAACAGCTCCCTCACACCCTACACAAACTCAGCCAAGAGCTTAATAGCTAGCAGAAGAAAAGTCTCCTTCTGACTATCAATAGACTTGTGTAAACTGTTGGGGGAACCATTACATTAGTAGTCAGGGCACTGAGGGTTGGCACTGGCCAATATGGTAGACCCAGTATGATATCCACAGTAGCTATTTACACTTAAATTTAAATTAAATAAAAATAAAAGACTCAGCTCTTCAGTTGTACTAGCTACATTTAGGTGCTTGACAGTCACACGTTCTAGTGGCTAATGTATGAGACAGTGCAGGTTTATAGAAAAATTCCATCATTGCAATAAATTCTATTGGACAACATGGTTCTAAACAGCAATCCTCAAACTTTTTGGACTCAAGATACATTTAAACTCTTAAAAATGATCATTACAATGCACCAAAAATTATTATTAAAACACATCCAAAAACCAATCAAGGACCCTTAAAGAATACTTTTCAAACTATGGATTATATCCATTGGCATTTACTATATTAGAAATCAAAGCTGAAAGAGTTTAAAATACCAAACATTCCACTAGCTGTCAGAGCACTGACATCATCAAATATAGAAAGCTCTGTGAAGAGTCAGGGTGAAAAAGGCAAATGGCATCTTAATGCTATGACAATTTTTTGAACTCATAGGTGCTTAGTGTCTCAGGATCTCCTAGAGGGTCCTTAGACCACACTTTGAGAACCATACCCTACCCTAACCATACTAACTAGTTCTCCTCCTCCTCCTCCTTTTTAATTTTTTAAATTTATTTTGGTACTGGGAATTGAACCCAGGGACATTATCCCTCCAAGCTACACCCCCAGGCCTACTTTATTTTTCATTTTGAAACAGGGTTTCTCTAAGTTGCTAAGTTGCTGAGGCTGGCCTGAAACCTGCAATCCTCCTGTCTCAGCCTCTCAAGTACAAGGCTTATAGGCTTGTGCCACCCCGCCTGGCTTCCCATTTACTTCTAAATGCACATGGTGCTTATTTTGCCCAGAGATTCTGGTGAACTTTAAATATTTGGCAATGTAGAATAAAACAATTTTAGTTCTTTATCAAAGCCAGACTTCTTTGTGAGGAAAGGAAATGAAGGCTCTCACTCAGTGACTACTTCTGACTGAATTGAAGCCTAAAGCATGCTGATGGCTACATCAGCCATAGTTCAAATTAAGTGCATCATGAAAATCACAGTGGCTCAGGCCAAACAGCCTCAGATAGCAACTTGATATTTATACTTAGAATTGTCCCAATATCATTTGTGTTCACTGAGATGTCATCATATTAGAAAGGAACTCTTACAAGATCATTATGAGTTGGACACAGTGGCACACACCAGTAATCCCATACTTGGGAGGCTAAGACAGGAGGATCACAGGTTCAAGGCTAGCATGTGGTAACTTAGTGAGACCCGGTTTCAAAAAAAAAAAAAATCAAAAGGGATGTAGCTCAGAGGTAGAACACCCCGGGTCCAATCCCTAGTAACCTAGTAACACACACACACACACACACACACACACACACACACACACACGCCACCACCACCACCATCATCATCATCATGTAATTATGTAACACAAATGATAAATTCCAAAAATATCAAGACCCCAAATCTAACCTAAACCCATCAAAATTGTTTCATAATGTTTTATTTTGGAGTATGTAGTTACAGGTTCTTTTTGCTTGTTCCTAAAAGTGTGAAAACATTCTATGATGCTACACCATATGTTGATTTTTCAGAGTGAATATCCTCTCTATGTACTATTCCTTTAAAAAGCAAACACTATGTAAAACTGAGTTGCTAATGAAGCACATTGTAATAGTTTAACCATAACAGACTTTTCAAAGATAACTTTAATGAAAATGGCTCTTTTTAGGAATTTGTAAATGCCCACCCTGGTAATGATCTGAATTTGGATGAATTTAATGGCAAAAATTCAAGTATGTCCCACAGCTTGTATTAATATCTGTGATCCATGCTATCCTTTGCTAGGATGCTTTTTATCAAGTGCACGATGTTGGAGACACATACGTGAATGAGCTAAGAAAAGGCAGAACAGCTGTGGTGGTAAAAGGCAGACCCAGCTGGTGAAACACATCACTGAGGTATATTGTTGCCTCTTCTCTTCTGAACACTCTCTGCTAGCCATTGCCAACAGGAATCACTCTCAAATCTGTTCACATTGAACGACCAAGTCCTGTTTCCTCCTCTTCTTTCTAGATGATACCACTCCACCCTTCAAAGATGTTTTTCTAGGTGAGTAAGGTATGTATCCCAAAAAAGTGCCCCCTTCAAGATCACCAAAGCAAGCTCCCTCAGTATTGTTTGCTGGCCAGGCTGCTGGACTCATCTATTTTTATTTCAGCTCCACCTCCTTGCAGTGATTGAACCAGGTCTCTGCCTGACAGCAGTGGTTTGAAGAGGACCTTCTTCACATGTAACGTTAAGAGGCGGAAGTCACCTCTGGAAATTCCTAACAGCCTACTTCTCCATTATAAGCCCTGACTCAGAAAGAACCAATAATGGGCACAGTTATTCCATATTTATCTGAGCCTCATCTGGTTACTTCTCCAGCTTTGCTCTAGCAATGTACCACTTGTGAAAACCTCACAAATGTCTAATCTGTTATTGCTCTGGGAACATGCTGTGTTCAGCATTATATGATGTTCTGACCATCTTGATCGAAGAGAAAAAGGAAAGGCTTTGTAAAAAGAAGTCTGTGTTGAACAATTGAGTCATGTCTATCTAGAATGTTGTAATGGATTAAATTTCAAAAGTATTTTTGAGTCTTCCAAAGAACTTTAGAACATTTTTAGATGATTGTGAGCAGAGTCAGCTGAGGCTAAAATTTGCCTGGTTTTAATTTATATTCCATATGTACTGACTCTTGCTTTTGATTCTGCATTGCATGCTAATTGGCCACTACAACATCTCTTGTGTTAGAGAGTTATAAAAACATCCTTCCTTTAAGGCTAGTGACTTTCTCTTGCAGACACCAGAACAAGGTGTAGTACAAACTTGTTTGACTATCTCCCTTTGCTTTGTTCACAACTGAATAGCCCTACATGTTATTCTATCCTCTTGAAAAAATCCATGCTTCATCATACTTCTTCTGATCTTCAGAGGTGGATAGCCCTCTGCTTCTTCCAGGTGCAGAGACAGTGAAAATGCTAGTATAGATGGGCTGCAGAATTATACGACCTATGGGTAATATAACTGTATCCATCAGCTCCCATCCTGCAAAATCTACCAGTGGCATAAAGGGGTCAACTCACTTATGGTGCCACCGTGTAAGAAAAGCTGCAGAACACAAAGCAATAGACATGGAATGTAGTTAAGACTATGCGCTGTCTGGTTATAGTCACACAGAGCTGTTTGCCACAGCAATTGCTGGGTGGCAGGTAGGCTGAGAGGATGAGGCAGGACCAAAAATATAAAATAATTAATTTGATGGCTCTTGGTGGGTCAATATGTGGTTATCATGGGGTCTTCAGGTAATTCCATTTTCATTCCAATACACCATGGCTGCTTGCTCTTTGGTTGGATTGATTTCCCTCATGGCTGATGGCAAAGGGAAGGCAGCCAAGTTCATCCCAGTTGTAGCTCTGGACAGAATTTCTTAGGAGAAGGGGGGTGGGGAAGCGAAGGGAAGCCAGAGAAGAGAAGTTAGAAGAAAAGAGTGCCCCCTTTGCATGTAGAAATACACACAGAAGTAGGCTGGGTTGTAGCCATGGCGGTCAAACAGCATGAGAGAAGGCTGTGTGCACAGACAACTAGATGTCCGGAAGCCATCTCGGATAGCCCAGTCTTGTCATAGTTTTGTGTTCTAGTATAGCAGCCTGCCTGCTCATCAGAACCAAGGGCAGATGTGCTCATTGTTTTTTGGGGAACCTACAAATAGTACCCTTTACTCCTTCAATTTTGATTCCGTTGGGACAAGAAAAACTAAGATAAGAGACCAACATATCACCCTTAGTAATGACACAGCCGACATTAGAGACTGTGGTTTGTATCTGTGGGCAGCTGAACTGGCCCCAGATTAGGCAGACTTTCTTGCCTAGTCACGGGCTGGGTAGGTAAACTCGATTGTCCCTGTGAGGCAAGACACTTTCACTCTTGGCAGAGAGCAGAGCAGATTGTTTGCTGAGATGGACAGGTGGTTCTATGAGAGAGGTAAGAGGGAAATGTTACATAGGTTATGCAAAATAGGTGGCTGTTACAAACTCATCAGTTTGTTTGTTTGTTTGTGGTACTAGGGATTGAACCCAGGGTCATTCTCCCTCTGAGCTACACCCCCGGCCCTTTTAATTTTTCATTTTGAAACAGGGTCTTGCTAAATTGCTGAGGCTGGCCTCGAACCTGCAATCCTCCTGCCTCAGCCTCCTAAGTACTGGGATACAGGTGTGCGCCACTGCACCCAGCTCAAACTCATCAGTTATTTAAATGAGTCAACTTCTCAGAAGTAGAGCAGATGGATTAACTTTACAATATCCTCCTTCTCCATAGGTAGATATATTTAATGAGGGGATAGAAGCAGTTTATAGATAAAATACCTGCTTTTCCTGAGCAGCACAACTTGCAGCTCAGCCTGCACAACTCTCCCGTGTCTGTTCTTGGGCGGTAGGTTTGGGGAAGACTTTTGACCTTCTTGCTGCAACAACCTGTGCAATAGATGTTGACTCCCCTGAGCCATAATCCAGATTGACAAAGAAAGAATAACAAGTAAACTCTCTTATGAAGACATTTTTATAACCATTGGTTTACAGGATGCAGAAGTAGAGTTTAAAGCGGTTTAAGACACCTATTTCAGTGATTCTAAGAAGCAGATTCTTTCACATCGTAACATCTCTGAAATCATGATATAGCTTACCATTGAAGGGGAACACAGAATATTTGGTTGATTCCCCCCCTTTCTTAATGGTACATAACATAATAATTGTGTTTTCTAATCCAAGGCATCTTAAACTCAATAAGTTGCTAATAAACAATGAGACTAGAACCTGTTGCTGGGTATGTATGATTCCACGCTTTAGATTTTTTTGTGCCCAACAATGACTGTTACCGGAAGTATCCCGGCAATGAAGACAGCACGTGTTTCCTGTTTGATGGAAGTCAGTCCCTCATCACCCACGTCATTTCATGTTTTGACTTGCAGTTAGGATGTTCTCTTGCTTCACCACATCTGTATAGGATTATGCTCCTTGGGAGTCAAATTCCTTCTTTCTCTGTGAACACAGGCTACTTAATGAGTTCTGTGAAGTGGACTGATGAAATATGTTTATTATCACAAGTCGAACAAGTGGTGATTGAATGTTCTAGCAGCTGGGTCTTGTTAGAAGAAGAACAAGCTGGGGACCTTCATATTTCTTTATGTAAACTTCATACTTAAGTGGATGTGAGGGGAAAAGTCTTGGGAACTTTTTTATTGCTCAAGAGTATTCCTTCTTGCAATTGAGAAATGCGGGAAATAACTAAAGTGATATTTTGCTTAACCGTTGGGTTCTCAAGCAATACTTTATTGAAATGATATTTTACTTCAATAAATCATGACTGCCTGTTTTGTGCAAAGAGTGAACTAGATGCTTCAGAGAATAAGATAAGCTACCTGCCTTTGAGAGTCTAACCTAATATAAAAAGGGAGCCACTGCATGCACTCATGACAAGTCATAGGAGAGCTAGGGAGTGGGGGGCTTGAGGAAGGAAGAAATCACATATGTATAAGGCAATCAGGAAATGTTTGATGGAAGCAATGGTATAGCTTTGGAAGCTTGGGAATTGTTTTCCTCAAGTCAAGATGGGATTAATATTTCTGGGTTCCAATAATGGCAAGCTAGGTTATTTCGAGTTTTACTCCTCCAAAAAGCATCTGAAAATGGTAGATGCACTATTTTTCGAAAATCTTTTAAAAGTTGAATAGCTGAAAAATAAAGGATTATTAAATAAATATTTGATGAAAATCAGAAATTCAGCTTTTAAAACAGCACTTTCTGAAAGACCTCCTTGTCCCTCAGGACATCTGCTAATTCCCCAAAAATTGACTTTAATTTTGATCATCCATACATAATGGTCAGTCTAATAACAAATTGTTTTCAATAAGTTCATCACTCAGGAAGGTGTATAGGCAGGATAAAGAAGAACCAGGTGAAAACCATCCCTCAAACATATTTTATATTAGATGGCAAATCTAGTTGATAGTAAAACTGAAACTTAAAGGTAACGTTCTTGTACTGGTTAGTAGTTTGAAGCACAAATTAACTTGGGGAAAAGCAAGGAGCAGCATAAGAGTGTCTGTCCCCCTCAAGTTCAGTATACCGTATTTCTGGCTGTTAAGAGTAAGACCACACTCCTGCAGAAACCGAGACTTTAAAATGTGTATGTGGTATGTTGTACACATTTTAGTAACACTATAAATTGACATTTATTCATAGTTAGCTCTTTTTTTAAGCTGCCACCTTTAAAGACAAAGGATCTGTCTGAATTTGTAACTCTCTCAAATTAAGAAGCTAATTGAATATGTAAGTCAAGAATTTCCAGTTCAAGGTTTTACCTGCTCGTCTTTTTTTGCTATAAAATCATTTCTTTTATTCTAATAATGTTGAATATTAAGCCATTCCGAAGAACTTCTACCTTCAGAATATACTAATCATGTGTCAATATCTTCTGAGAACTTGTAATAAAGAAGGGAACTTTTCTCAGAGGGTGTGGTGGACTTTCCCTCAATTATTTGCACAATTGTAAGGTGTCAAGTATCTGGTGCATTCATTGTATAAGCAGGGTCATTAGTCATTTGAAATACAAGTATAAAATCTAAAGTATTTTTTTTCTTTCTGGAACATCTTGAACTTTCCGACCCCAGACGCTAGAGTTTTCCCGTCCTGTGGCCTCTTCTCAACTCTGTCTATACGCGAGAGCTGGCTAACTTAACTAGTCTCATGGTTTTAATTGCCACCTGCATGCTGACGATGCTTCCACTGATAACTCCACCTCTCCTCTGAGCCTGAGACTCTCATATATGTGATTGTTCAACATATTTATTTAGTTGTGAAACAGGAATCTAAAGTATCATGTGTCTAAAAAAGAATTCTCTAGGTCTCCCTCCAACACAAACCTATTTGTCCCTAGTCTTTATTTAATAAGCAATACCATCATTCATTCAATTACTGAAACCAAAGCCGTGATGCCTACTTTAATTCCTTGCTGTTTTCTTCACGTCCCACATCAAATCCATCAGCAAATCCTGTTGATTCTGTCTGCTGAACACATCACTGGTTGGATACTTCTCAATCCCCCTACTGCTAGCCCCTTAATCCAAGTCACCATCACCGTCTGACACAAACTACTGTAACAGCCACCAAACTTGACCTTTGGCCTCCACTCTCACTTGCCACCCTGTCTATTCTCTACACTGCAGCTGAAGCGTATTTTAAAATGAAATCAAATGCATTTCACTCTCCTGCTCTCAACTTTTTAATGGTTTCCCAAGGCAGTAAGAATAAAGTCCAAAATCCTTCCCATGGCTGCAAAAGCCTTTGCGATTGAGTCCCTGGCTACTTTTTTAGTTTCATTTATGAGATCCTTCTTCTCACTTATCGTACATTTTCATGCCTTTCTTTCTCTTTCTTATCTTCCTCCAACTTGTTACTTACAACTTCATTTTAGAACTTTGCTCTTGCTCTTCCAGCTGTCTATAATATTCTTCTGAACATGATTCGTTCCCTTATTTTAACTGGTTTTCTGCCTAATTGTCCCTTCATCAAAAACAGTTTTTCACCTGGTGTGGTGGCACATGCCTGTAACTCAGTACTTGGGAGATTGAGACAGGAAGATCAAAGGTTAAGGACAGTCTCAGCAACACTGTAAGACTCTCAGCAACTAGTAACACCCTGTTTCAAAACAAACAAATAAAATAAGATTAGATAAAATAAAATAATAAAAGAAGGACTGGAGGTATAGTTCCGAGGTAGAATGCTCCTAGGTTCAATCCCCAGTAAAACACACACACACACACACACACACACACACACACAGTCTTCTGAAACATCCCAACAATTTCATTGGCTACTTATTTTTCTCCCTTATTTTCTTTCTCATTTTCTAATATCAATATCAGCATATATCACAATACAACCTGATTAGATATTTATTTGCTTATTTCTATTCTTATTATTATCTGTCTTCCCTTCTATGATATAAGTTTCATAAGGACAGAACTTTGCTGTTTCTAGACAGAGACCAGGCAGTATATATCTGTTTAATTACTGATTGAATGAATGAATGAATACAAGTACAACAGGCCCTTAGGTTACATTGAATGAAATTTTCATATACTAATAAGCTTCAAGCTGGCTTGGTCCTATAAAGTGAAATATTCTATTTTCTCTCCATTTTCTAGAACCTGGTGTTGGAAACTGGTTAAACTTAAATGAAACATTTTTGTTCATTCTGCATATAAAGATTATTAAATCTCTTCATTCTATTGTATCATTGCTTGTGGAGATAATTATAGTACCTACCTTATGAGTTTGCTGCAAAATTAAAGGTCACTATAAAAACCTGCTTTGAAAGATGTCTTATATGCAGCAAGTACTCGATAAGTGTTATTACCTTATTATCACTGAATTAATTTTGATTTACAGCTTCCTTTTACAAATTTTTAAACTAGAAATTAGTTATGTTGGCTTTTAACATTGGGCATATGGCATATGGCATTAAATGTAGCTATAATATTTACTCTGATGTAAGCCTGTGGTCTGTGTGGGAACACAAAAATGTGCAAACTGAAATCTTGCCAAGTGACTTAATAATTATGGGAAAAAACTGTGGTTTTCCATGACTTTTAAACTTTTTGTCAAAACATTAAGACATCTCCTATTCTCAGTCATAAATGCATAGGGAAATGAAAAGAGTAAAACCAAAATTTATTTTGTACATTGTAATTTTAAGCACAAATATAAAGACTAAAAGTATTTTATTTTTGGAAAAAAACTTACCAAGAGTAATTTGAATCATGCTTGCCTTCTCCTTCTTATTGTACACTTATGCTATGGACTGAGCATCTTTTTCATGTGTTGGCTGATCGTGAGGTTCCTTTCAAAATTTGAAGCAGCATTTAGCATTTTATCCTTCGCACCTTCAATGTCATGAACTATCTCAGAAATTATTTGAATGTGAACTATTTGCTGAAATATTTTCCTCTAGAATAACTTTATCCTTTCTGTCACAACCACTTCCCTCATTGGCATCCGTAAGTTTGTCTTCACTAAGTTTCCCAGGCTGCATACTAGAGTCTGTCCAATGGTGGCAGTGTCAACATTCCATGATCATTTATTGCTTCTATAACTTTATTCACATTGGATTTAAGCTTCCTGCTTAGATTTATCACTTTCTGCTTATTGTCTGTACCTTCTTCTAGGCTAGCCAATTTCCATATTGGATGATCCATTCATCGAAAATATCATGTCGATTTATCACTGGGAGCACAAGAAGGTACCTGCAATTACACTTGTTGCTGTCCATGTATGTGAACTGAATAACAGATGAGCAATAACCACAGCAAACTTTGCGAGAAGTGTCATGAATTGTCGGTGATCATAATGCTCACCTGTTATTTTGATAGTGATTTGTGAGCTGAATAGCCAGCAGCAAAGTTTGTACTTTATGCAATTACTCACAGTTAACATACCATGATAACTGAAATTTGACCTGTGTTGGGCAATTGGCATTAGTTAATTCAACGAGATTAACCAAAATTTGTGTACATTGGAACCAGAATCATGCAAAATAAGGACTTCTGACATGTTAAGTTAATTCTCATTATTGGCCCTTATTTTCCAAAATTGTGAGTCAAAAGAAGATAGTCTTGTGCTACATCAGGGGCATTCTTCATCATTTAGATGTTGCATTTGTCTTTATGTCAATATAACTGCAAAGAGGTGTGTGTGTGTGTGTGTTTACTTTTTCACCTTTAATATATTTTACAAAGATGGAACAATCTCACATTGGAGTTTTAAAATGTAAAACACTTTGTTATTTCTCTGTGAACCTAACTGGTATTCCATGAACTCCTTGGGAATATCTACGAGGGTGTCCAACATTGGGGTTTTGTGAAATATTTATCAGTTGCTGGAGAGTTAGATACTGGGAATTAATTATTCATGTTTTAAAGCAGTGTTTCTCATTGTTTTTAAACTTATCACATATACCTTGAATTTTGATCTTTTTCTGGGCTAGCAATCTGCAATATAATATTCTCATGCAATGTTGGGCAGCAGCAGCAAGCCACAGCGCTCTGCTTGCCGTGTGTTCACAGGGGTAAACAAGCAAAATGCCACCATGTACTGTGTCACTAAACTATGATGTCTGGAAGGCTAGGTGTGTTATATGTATTCTCTACTTATGATGAGTTTATCAGGACATAAACCCCATTGTAAGTCAAGGAGCATCTGTATATTGATCAATTTTAAAACAGGAGGTGCTTGGTGAGTGACATCAGTAAAGTGGAGGAATAGGAGCTTCCCTACTAATATCTCCCACAGCAACAAGAATTGAAAGCCATCTATGGGCAAAAGTGCATCTGTGGGAGCTTTGGGACCTAAGTAGGATGTTGCAAAATGATCCCAAGTAGGGCTGTTTTGAAAGGGCAGGCCCACCCCCAGGTGGCAAGGTAACCAACTGTGGTGCAGGCTATAGACATAGACATGGCCCTGTTCCCTTATGGAATCAGCTATAGCCTCCTTTAACATTGGTCCTGCTATGAGAACCAACTGCCAAGACATAACTTGATACGAGTCATGTCTACTGGAGCTTTGGGTGATAGTTTCACCATGTTAAGTATTGAATGTGGATCCTAAAATGGCCCTAAAACTCAGTTCCACGTTCTCTCAGGTCTTGTCTGACAAGGTGATAGCAATTATTAATATTATTGTAATTTGTATGGTAAGATTGCTGTTACTGATCACTTTATTTTTCTTCATTTACGATCTTTGTATCACTTATTTTTCCCTATACATCTTAGTTTCAATACTTTCTAAACAAGTTTCAGAATTTAATATTTCCTATCTAGCTCACTGTCTTCACCATTTAAACATTAACAACTTACATTGGGAAAGGTTGTGTTGGAAAGTAGGCTACAGCTTTCTTTTCCCAGGGAGTAGGTCACATTAAACCTGATAACTCAAGTTAGCTCATCTTTTTAGTTTTTATTTACTTCCCCATTTCCTTAAAATAACTTGTTAAAAAAGAATTTATTGGGATCTTAATCTGAATCTATCTTTTTATCACATATTAATGTTGTTAATTGTATATCCTTATACATATGATTGCTTTTATCTCCTTCATTTTCCATGAGGCCATTATACATTTTGGAAGCTAGACTCTGATATTTTTATATACAGAGAATTATGATACATTCATTCATTCATTCATTCATTCACTTATGGCACTGGGACTTGAACCCAGGGCATTCTACCTCTGGGCTACACCCCCAGCCCTTTTCATTTTTTTAAGCTGAAACAGGATCTCACTAAGTTGCTGAGGCTGGTCTCTAACATTTGATCCTCCTTTCTCAACCTCCCAAGTGCTGGGATTACAAGCATGCACCACCACACCTGGCTTATTGATTGCTTTTATAAGATACTTTCTGATACTGTAATTAATGGACATGAAAAACACTTTTAGCATCTAAAACCTGCATAGGAACTACACCCCCCAATAATATCCCCAATTGGTAGTTTCAATCAATATGGTCTAAAGAGGACTAAATTTTAAGGATCATAATAAAAAGCACAGGGTAATAAGGAGAGTAAACACTACCGTTGTTTTTATGGTAATACTATGCAGTCATAAGCATTTAAGTGTTTTATTATGATTTAATGCAATAATGATTTAATGAATTGGTGTCCATGAGTGAAAATAGTAGAAAAAATAATTCAAATTATATTTAATAAATGCTACAATGGCATTTGATGATTCAACTTTTATTAGAGATTTTACACTCTTGATTAAGTACTGTTAGGGCCTCTGAGAGGCTCTAATAAATGATCCTGAACAATTAAGAAAAAAGCAAAGGAATGTAATATGGATAAAAATATATGTTTATTATTTCTAAGGAACACTATGGAAGATATGGCATGGTGAAACAGCCAAATGAACCTGTTGGCTGAAAGTCACAACTAGATACTCATACCTAGCAAGCCTTCAGTAAGACTGGACAGGACAGGAGGGTCTAGTTCATGGAGAGGAGGAGAACCAGAAGGGAGCCTTGGGAAGAGTCTTGGCAAGAAGGAGAAATCCTTCTCCCTGTCAGCAGCTGGCACCTGTGAGGAAAACAAACAAACAAACAAACAAAAAGAGCTGTGTTGAGTGTGCCTGACTTATTGGTACTGAATAAAACAATCCCTCTGAGCAGAATAGAAGTGTTTGCCTCTTCTTAAAATTAGAGAAGTATTTCTCCCTAGATATATTTTAGTATTGTTTTGGAAGTTTTAAGGTCAGCCAAAGCCAACTTCATGCCTAATGGTAAAACTCTCAGAGTCCCATTAAGGGGTGGATAAGATTAAGAGTGTTTACAGTCATTAATATCATATGACATTGTTCTGGAATACTACCAAGGGTATCTGAGAAAAGAAAGAAACAAGCAAGCTATAAAAGCCTAAGAAATAAAAACTGTTGGGAGTTGTGGATGCCAACATTATATAACCCAACACCTCGAAACAATCAAGTCAATCTCTATGTGATGTGGTTTAAAAGTTCAGTGGTGCCGGGCGTGGTGGTGCACGCTTGTAATTCGGGGCCAGACTCAGCTCACACACGTGTGCGTGCACGTTCTCTCTCTCTCTCTCTCTCTCTCTCTCTGTCTCTCTCTCTCCCTGTCTCTCTCTCTCTCTCTCCTTAGTGAGGCCCTCCGCAACTTCGTGAGACCCGGTCTCAAAATAAAGTATAAAAAATAGGGCCGGGGGTGTAGCGCGGAGGTAGAACGCCCCTGGGTTCAATCCCCGGCACCGCAAAAAAAAAAAAAAAGTTCAGTGGTTATTGAGTTCATATGCATACACCAACAGCTTTCCTATAGAAAAACAACAGCATATTAGAAATATAACAGAATGAAAGATTCCATTTTAAGTCATAGTAATTACAACTACAAAATCCATCTAAGAATATACTAAACAAGAAACTGTGAAGATTTAACGAGAACTGTAAATGCCATTAAAACACATAAGTGCCTCCACACATGAACACTGAGGGGAAGCTGTACCTGATTCTTGAGTTCAAGATTATGAAGATGTTAATTTTGCCGAAACTAATCTATGCATACAGAACTTCAATAAGATACAAGTAGGTTCATTTTCTTTTGAAAGTAGACAAGTTGATTCTAAAGTTCACATGGCAGAACAAACATTTGAGAAGAGCCATGGAATCTTTGAAAATGAAGTTACAAGAGGAGGATTAGCAGCGCCAGATACTAAAGCATAAAAAGGTGTAGTAACTTTTCCATACTTTCATTGGTGCTTTGTAATTATACTTCATAGTGAGATTCAAAGTGATACATTAATACATGCACACATTACTGGCATATTTCCCTTCATATCCCACCCCGCTCCTACTTTCTACCTCCACACACATACTAGTGAGTTTGGTAGTGATACCTTCACATATGAACATGACCTTATTTGAACTGTTTCCATCTTCAAGTCTCCTTTTTCCCCTCTCAGTCTCCTTCCCTCAATCCCCTTCCACCATTCTATTGGTCTCTCTCCTCATCTGACTGAAAAGTCCCTTTTGTTTCCTAGTTTCTTGCTAGCTTCCACATATGACAGAAAACATATGATCCTTGACTTTCTCAGACTGGCTAATCTCACTTAGCATAATATTCTCTAGTTCTATCCGTTTTCCTGCAAATGACACAATTTTGTTCTTGTTTATGGCTGAGTAAAATTCCATTGTGTGCATATAAAATTTTAAATTCTGATGGTAACTGAGTTATCAGCTTGCTAGTTTAGAGACATGGAAATAATTAAACACATGCTAAAGGAAGTACTTAAAGCCAATGGAAGAAAAGAAGGGATGAGCAACTGAATGGAAATGAAGAAAATGGTGAACAATTTGAAAAAAAAAAGATGAAGCTAAACCTCATCTGTTGCCTTATACTGAAGTAAATTTCAGATGGAGCAAACATATATTTGGGAAAAAAGTACAGTTTGAAATGAGGGAGCGAACACAAACTCCAGATGGCATAAGGGAAGTTAGTGACTTTATTGAATTAACTACATCAAAAATAATTTTTCTTTGGGGGAAAAAACAAAACAATTTAAAAATACAAAATAAATACTTAAATACTATTAAGCAGAAAGATGCTTATTTTCTTAATATATAAATGTCTTAAAATACAAGACAAAAAGACTAATAATCAATAGAAAAATTAGCAAGAAAGAAAAATATAAATGACTGTAAATATACAAAAAGAATCCCAACATTACTCACTATTAGAGAATACAGACTCAAACAATGAGCTAATAGTTGTCAATTACCAGCTAGGCAAAGATCAAAAAGTTGGATACACAGCGTGTTCATAGAGGTGCTGGGAAACAGGCATTTTCATAGACTAATAGAGGGAATTTAGTACAAATCCTTTTGAAATGTTTTGGCAATATTTACTAAAATGTAAAATTCATGTACTTTTTTGTCTCAGAAATTTCTTTTCTATGAATTTAACCTACTGATATACTTTCACACATGAACACAAATAAACAAATACACTAAAGTTCACTAAAACATTAGTTTTGTAGAAAATAAAAAAGAAAGAAAGAAAAAGAGGGTGAGTCTGGAAACTCACAGATGTCCATCAGAATGGAGTAAAGAATGGTATATGTCTGCAATAAAAAATTTGGCCCCCACTTCCTATTCTAGGAAAATAAGCACATAAATAAACAAATAAATGTGCCAAAATGAACGAATGCTCCCATGGGGTCATCAAATGTGCTTGTGCATGCAGAGACCATTTCTGGGAATATATACCCACCCATACTGATAAAATTATTATTTCTGAGGGATGGAACCCAACCAACTGAGGGCTTGGGGGTAAGAGGAAAAAATTATTTCTTTTTTAACTGGATGATCCCGTACACTGTTTGGATTTTTGCCATGAACATGTTTTCTTTCAACAAATATAACATGTAGCTAGTCGCTAGTGTAAATTTTGGCCCATGGGTAAGAAACAACAAATTGAGTAAAATGATGTGTTAGGACCTTTTTGATCAGAAAGTCCCAGGATTATCAAAATTTGAACGACTTCAAAAGGATTAGAGCTGGGTCTATTCAAAATGTTTTGAGGCAAATCTTAAGATTTGTGGCTCAATGATAAAGTAATTGCCCAGCAAGGCCCTGGGTTTTTTGTTTTTTGTTTTTTGTTTTTTTGCGGTATTGAGGATTGAACTCGGGCATTCTACCTCCGAGCTACATCCCCAGCCCTATTTTTTTTTTATTTTGAAACAGGGTCTCACTAAGTTACGGAGGGCCCCACTAATTAGCTGAGGCTGGCCGCGAACCTGTTATCTTCCTGTCTTAGCCTCCCAAGTACTGGGATTGCAAGCGTGCGCCACCATGCCTGGCTAAGGCCCTGGGTTTGATCCAAATGGAGAAGGACGAGGAGGAGGAGGAGGAGGAGGAGGAGGAGGAGGAAGAGGAGGAGGAGGAGGAAGAGGAGGAGGAGGAGAAGGAGGAGGAGGAGAAGAAGAAGAAGAGAGAGAAGGAGAGGGGGGAGGAAAGGAAGGGAGAGGAAGGGAAGATGGGAGGGAGGGGAGGGAGGGAGAGAGGAAGGAAGGAGAAAAAAAGATAATTTTCAGCCATGCACAGTGGTGTGCACCTGTAATCCCAGTACTTGAGAGGCTAAGACAGGAGCATTGCAGGTTAGAGGCCAGCCTCAGCAACTAAATGAGACCCTGTCTCAAAACAAAAAATAAAACGGGCTGGAAGTATAGCTCAGAGGCTGAATGCCCCTGGGTTCAAGCCCAGTACCACATTAAAAAAAAAGATAATTTTTATGAAGGATTTGATTCATGGTCTTTCTTAATTATTAATCTATATCTTAATTTATCCAGGTAGCTATAAAGAAAATACCATAAACTATGTAGCTTATAAATAACAGAAATTTCTTTCTTTTTTTTTCTTGCGTTACCGGGGATTGAACCCAGGGGCATTCTATCTCCGAGCTACACCCCCGGCCCTATTTTTGTTCTTTATTTTGAAACAGGGTCTCACTAAGTTGTGGAGGGCACTGAGGGCCTCACTGAGTAGTTGAGGTTGGCCGTGAACCTGCGATCCTCCAGTCTCAGCCTCCCAAGTACTGGGATTAAAAGTGTGCGCCACCATGCCCGGCTAGAAATTTATTTCTTATACCCCTGGAGGCTGGGGATCCCAAGATCAAGGCACTTGCAGATTCAGTGTCTGATGAGGGCTTGCTTTCTGTTTCATAGATGGCATTTTCTCACTGTGTCTGCACTTGATAGATGAGAACAGCATCTCGCTGGGGACTTTTTAAATAAGAGCATTAATCTCATTTGTGAGGACTCTGCCCTCATAACCTGACCACCCACCAGAGACCTTACCTGCTGATACCTCACCTGACACGGATTTTGGAGGGTCATACACATTCTGACCACTGCAGCCTGTCTCATAGATGAGGGAAACGATGAGAAATCTCAAGCAGGAGAATGGCCTAAGAAGATTTGCATTTTATTTTATATAATTTTGTGTGTGGTACTGAGGATTGAACCCAGGGGCATTCTACCTCTTGAGTGACATGCCCAGCCTTTTTTTTAAAATGTGGTCTCACAAAGTTGCTGAGGGTCTTGCTAAGTTGCTGAGGCTGGCCTGGAACCTGTGACATTCCTATCTCAGCCTCCCAAGTACTGGGATTACAGGTATATACCACCACTCCAAGTTGAGATTTGCATTTTAGAACAGTCACATTGTAGTGAATAAAATGACTATAGTAGGGCAGACTGGAGTCAGGGAGACTAGTTGGGAGGTTATTTCAGTGGTGCAGAAATTAGGGAAAGCCAGAACAAACACAGAAGAAAGCAGAGGAGGGCTTAGTGAGGTAGAAGAGGTGGGACTTAGAGCCTGGCTTAGTGTGGAGTGGAAGGAGGCATTCTGTGATGACCCCTACATCCCTGGCTTGGGCAACAGGGTGAATTGCAGAATAAGAAAATGTAAAAACAGAGGAGTAGCAGGTCATGTATGCACCTCCTTTTCTTCCTCCTCAGGCTCTCTTCCTGTGGGGTTGGGCATAGTTATGGGCAAATGTGTCTGGGCAGGGGATGAAGTGAGAGATGGAGGGACATTTTTTTTAATTAGTGACAATGAATGAGACTCAAGGGAGAAGAAATATCCTGTGTGAATGGTGAGTTCTGGAAGGAGATTTGACTAAATTAAAATAATGACACTTTTCTGTTGGTAGGTATGAGTGGAGACCAGGATTGCGGCACCTGAGGATCAGGTGGTGGGAGGCTGGCAGGGATGGCCAAGAGCAGCCGTCACGACGTGTTCTTTGGCCTGAGGAATTAATGACTGTGTCATGGGAAAGACATGCACCTCGCCCAGAAGTACACAGAGGGTCTTTTTCTGCAGAATCTGTCTTAGCATCCCACGGAGCTTGGGTGTAACCAGGCTGGGACTTGCCCTGCAAACCAAAGCGGAAGTAGAGGAAGTACTTGGGGATAAAAGTCAGGATCCCTGGCTTCTTGCCTTGGCTCTGTTGCTAACTGGTTTTATTATCCCTGGCAAGTCATTTAAATCTGTGTCAATTCAAAGACTTCCTCTATGAAATGAGGTTAAATGTGAAGCAATCAGAATTTGGGCTGCTTAATGTAGACAAGGAGCAGATGTAGACCCTGGGTTATGTAGGATAATGTTAACCCTGGACTCAAAGGCCATGGGAAAGTGTCCTGGAGTTGCTGACACACAAACTAAAGTCATTGTTTGAATCTTTAGATGCAAGGTCAGGTGAAGGGTGAGGAAAGAAGGCAAGGAGAAACCATCTGAGTAGAGTGATTAGTATGAACGAGAGCTTTAAGCCAAGAAATAGAATAGTACTTTTGGAAAGACTATAAGAAATTTGATTGACTTCTAGAGCATAGAAAGACCTTTGCTTCTCTCATCTTTTCAACCAACTTCAAATAAAGTAGATAATCAATGTTGATATATTTTTTTTTTTTTGCGGTACCGGGGATTGAACGCAGGGGCATTCTACCTCTGCGCTACGCCCCCGGCCCTATTTTTTATACTTTATTTTGAAACCGGGTCTCACGAAGTTGCGGAGGGCCTCACTAAGTAGAGAGAGAGAAAGAGACAGGGAGAGAGAGAGAGAGAGAGAGAGAGCGCTGAGGCTGGCCGCGAACCCAGATCCTCCGGTCTCCACCTCCCAAAGTACTGGGATTACAAGCGTGCGCCACCACGCCCGGCTTAATGTTGATATTTTAAAGAAGTCTGAGACTTAAAAGTTACTTGCCTGAAATCGCTTAATTTGTGAACAATAGGACAAGGGTCTGTCTACTACAAACCCTGTTTTACCTATTAGTTTTCACCACTGCCCTACATTAATACAGTAAAGTGGGTGGATGGGTGGAGCAGTAAGAAAGGTATACTTTTCTCAGTGTATCCAGTAGGTTACATTTTGACAAAATCTCTTTGAATTTGGAGAGAAAAACCATAGTGAGAAACATAAACTGTGATTCATTAGCTATACAGGTTTTGAACCACAAACATAAGGAAGCAAAAAAAAATTACTAGTATGATTAGTCACTAAATTAACACATCAGTAACCCTGGTGTTTTCAGTACTAGTTTCCCTTAGAAACATCTCACATTTAGCCATAAATATTATATGCCAAATTTGGTGACCTTAATTCTTCATTACACTCCTGAATAATAAAAAACATAGCATTTCATATTCTTTGACAACCAATTCATCTAGAGGAATTCCATTTTAGAAAAATCATGTCTTTCCAGAGACCTGGGACAGGTTTGACCTTTGTTTGAATCCTCCTCCTAGTGCACTAGTCACATCATGGGTGATGCTTATTCATTCCAAGGCCTTTTTCTTATCATTTGGATCTTGTAGGTTCAGTATAATGTAACTGAATTTGAATTTCATTTTTCTGCCCTGCTGAGAATCCACTGGGCTCCTTGATCTTGGGGGTTTTATCTATCCTAGGAAATTCTCAATCATTATCTATTCAAATATAATTATGTTTTTATTTATAGAAGTGCCTTTTTACCATCCCCTCTCCCCAGTTGATCATTCCTTTTCCTGTTACTGGTTTGGGCTTTTCCCCCAAAGCTACTTGGTTTTCTAGTATCTTATTAATTTCTTTTTCTTTTTATGCTTTATTGGTGTGTTTTAATTATACATCATAGTGAGGTTCAAAGTCATACAAACAAACATGCACACAGATGTTTCCCTTCAGGCTCCACCCTGCTACCCATCCTCCCCATACATAATAGTGAGATTGGGAGTGGTACCTGCATACATGGGCATAGCATAATTTGAACTGTATCTTCCATCAGTTCCCCCTTTTCCCCTCCCAATCTCTTCGCCCCCCATCTCCTTCCACTCTTCTGGAGGTGGAAGTTACAGGTCTCTTTCCAACATTATTTAAAGTCCCTTTTGTTTCTCTGACTGGAGTTAGCTGAAATCTTAGTGTTGTTTTGATTTGCATTTCCCCTGGTGTTGAACTTTTTTTTCATACATTTGTTGGCCACTTGTATTTCTTATTTTGAGAAGTATCTATTCAGTTCAATTGCTCATTTTTTTTTTTTTTTTGCGGTACCGGGGATTGAATGCAAGGGCATTCTACCTCTGCGCTACGCCCCCAGCCCTATTTTTTATACTTTATTTTGAAACCATGTCTCACGAAGTTGCGAAGGGCCTCACTAAGTAGAGAGAGAGAGAGAGAGAGACAGGCAGAGAGAGAGAGAGAGAGAGCTAGAGAGCTGAGGCTGGCTGCGAACCCGGATCCTCCGGTCTCCGCCTCCCAAAGTAATGGGATTACAAGCGTGCGCCACCACGCCCGGCAAATTGCTCATTTTTATTGGGTCATTTTTAGTGTTAAAGTTTTTTAGTTCCTTATATATTCTAGATATTAGTCCTCTATCAGAGGAATATCTGACAAAGATTTTCTCCCATTCTGTAGGCTCTCTCTAAAGATTCTTGTTTCCTTTGCTGCACAGAAGCTTTTCAGTTTGATGCCATCCCATTTATTGATTCTCAGTTTTATTTTCTGAGCTTGACAGGTCTTATTGAGGAAGTCTCTACCCGTGCCTTTATGTTGGGGAATTGGTCCTGTGCTCTCATCTAATAATTACACATTTTCTGATCTAATTTCTAGGTATTTGTTCCACCTTGAGCTGACTCTTGGGCAGGGTGAGAGATTAGGGTCTAATTCCATTCTGCTACCTATGGATATCCAGTTTTCCCAGCAATACTTATTGAAAAGGCTGTCTTTTCTCCAAGGTATGTTTTTGGATCCTTTTCTGAAAACCAATTGGCTTTATGTGTGAGGATTTGTTTCTGTATCTTCTGTTCCATTGGACTGTGTCTGTTTTTATGCCAATACCATGCTGTTTTTGTTACTATAGCTCTGTTGTTCATTTCTTCTAGATTTTTCAGTTAATTGGAACTTAAGTTTTCAAAATAGTTCCTAATGATCCTCTGGATTTCGGTGCTGTCTGTGTTTATATCTCTTTTTTAATGTCTTATTTGGATCATTTCTCTCTTTGTTTTTGGTTAGGTTGGCTAAGCATTTATCAATCTTGTTTATCTTATCAAAAGAACCACTTTTTATTTTATTGATCCTTTGTATTTTTATTCTCTATTTCATTAATTTCTACTCTGATTTTAATTATTTTCTGCCTTCTACTGGCACTGAGGTTAGTTTGTTCCTATTTTTCTAGGGCTTTGGGGTATATCATTAGGTTGTTTATTTGGATTATTTCTGTTTTTTTTTTAAAACGTGGGCACTCAATGCTATAAAGTTTCCTCTTAAAACTGCCTTCATAGTTACCCATAGAGTTTGATAAGTTGTGTCTCTATTTTCATTTGATTCTAGAGATTTTTTAAATTTCTCCCCTTATTTCTTCTATTATCCAGTCCTCATTCAAATATATTGTTCATTTAAAAAGCTTCTGCACAGCAAAGGAAACAAGAGTCTGAAGAGAGAGCCTACAGAATGAAAGAAAATCTTTACCAGCTACTCCTCTGGTAGAGGACTAATATCTAGAATATATAAAGAATTCAAGAAACTTAATACCAAAAAAATTAAAAATGGGCAATTTAAATGAATAGACACTTCTTAAAAGAAGAAATACAAATGACCAACAAATACATGAAAAATGTTCAATGTCATTAACAATCAGGGAATGCAAAACTACCCAGAGATTTCATTTAATTCCAGTTGTAATAGCAATCATCAAGAACACAAACAATAATAAATGCTGGAAAGGATGTGGGGAAATAGGAACACTTCTACACTTTTGGTGGGATTGTAAATCATTACAACCACTATGGATATCAGTATGGAGGTTCCTAGAAAGATTAGCAATGAAACCACCATATGACCTAGCTATACCACACCTCACTATCTTTCCAAAATAATTAAAGTCAGAATACTATAGTGATACATGGATACCCAAGTTTATTGTAGCAAGATTCACAATAGCTAAATTATGGAAACAACCTAGATGTCTATCAACAGATGAATGGATCATGAAAATATTGTACTATATACACAATGGAATCTTACTCATCCATAAGGGAGAACAAAATGATGTCATTTGCAAAAAAAAAAAAGGGATGGAACCAGAGAATATTATGATAAGTGAGACCATCCAGTCTCAGAAATTCAAGTGTCATATATTCCTTCTCATATGTGGAAGCTAGAGAGAAAATAGAAAAGAAAAGGAGCTTAAGATAAATAAGAAGAGAGAGCAATAGAGTAATGGAAGGGGATAAGGGGAAGAAGATTGGGAGGGGAAAAAGGAGACTTGAGGAAGGAAACAGTTCAAATAAGGTCATGTTCATATATAAAGGTGTCACTACCAATCTCACTACCATATATGGATAGGGAGGAGAGGGAAGCCGGGTGGGATGCAGAGGGAAATATACCAAGTGGTGTGTGCATGTGTGTTTGCATCACTTTGAATCTCACTATGATGTGTAATTACAATGTACCAGTACAAGTATAAGAAATTAAAAAGAATAATGAATCCAGTCATTTGCAGAAAAATGGATGGAAGTGGAGGACATCATGTTAAGTGAAAAAAAGCCAGATGCAGAAAGACAAGTACCAAATATTCTCTTATAGGTAAAAACTTTTATAAAGAAGAAAAACAGTTGATCTGAAAGCATGATTACTAGGGATTGGGAAGAGTGCAGGGAAGAGAGTGAAAAAGGGTAGTTGGATTTGATCAATGCACACCGAGCCCCATTAACATGTACAAGCTAATACACGGTAATAAAATAAATGTCCTGTATCCAATAAAAAAATTACTACACATGCTAAAGGCCGGGCGTGGTGGCGCATGCTTGTAATCCCAGTACTTTGGGAGGTGGAGACCGGAGGATCTGGGTTCACGGCCAGCCTCAGCTCTCTCTCGCTCTCTCTCTCTCTCTCTCTCTCTCTCCTTAGTGAGGCCCTCTACAACTTCGTGAGACCTGGTTTCAAAATAAAGTATAAAAAATAGGGCCGGGGGTGTAGCACGGAGGTAGATCGCCCCTGGGTTCAATCCCCGGT
>PVJS01015602.1:0-11958 GCA_004027185.1 Glis glis
TTTTTTATACTTTATTTTGAAACTGGGTCTCACAAAGGTGCGGAGGGCCTCACTAAGGAAAGAGAGAGAGAGAGAGAGAGAGAGAGAGAGAGAGAGGGAGAGAGGGAGAGAGAGCGAGAGAGCTGAGGCTGGCTGCGAACCTGGATCCTCTGGTCTCTGCCTCCCAAAGTACTGGGATTACAAGCGTGCACCACCACGCCCAGCCTATTAGTTCTTTTAAGAAATGCAATGCTGCTGAAAGGGTAGCACATTGAATTACTACTGTGTTTTAAGTTATTAATGTATACTAAGTTATGAATTAATTCTGGGAAAGTTAGAGGCAGAACTAGTTTACTAGATATCTAAAACCCAAGGATTCAACAAAAATTATGAAGTACCAGAGAATGGGAGTGTGAGAGATTGGGTACCAAAGGCAAACCCAATTTATGTGACAATTATCTCAGAGATAATTTTATATTTAAAGCACCCTTTTCCTCTCATACCAAAGCCATGTTAGCTATATGATACCTTCCCTTATTTTAGGGGATATTCCCCCCAAATCCCCAGTGCATACCTGAAGCCACAGAGAGTATTGGATCCCACATATATTATGTTAATTCTTATACCTATATACCTATGATGAAGTTTATAAATAAGGCACAGTAAGAGATCAACCACAACAATAATAAAACAGAACAATTAAAACAATGCACTGTCATAAAAGTTATATGAATGTGGTCACTCTCAAAATATTTATACTGTATTTATAGGATTTGGTATTATCTGCAGTTGGCACAGGTAAATGAAACCTCAAAAAGGGCAAACTCTGATAGGGGGAAACTACTGTAGTGTTTATAAATAGAAGAATTCAAGGAATGTGCTTTGACTCTTGATATTTGGTTGATTGATTGCTAATGTCTTATTTGGCAAGTGCAATTCAATAGCAGCAGGAAGGGAAAGAAAAGGGAACTGAGATGGGTGGGGGGAATGAGGCACCCCCATGATGTTCTACCCTCTGGCTGCTGCTGCAAGACTAGTCTCTAGACCTCCTAGGGTACCTCTGGACAGGCAAATATGTAGAAACCACTGTCTTGAAATGTCTATGAAAGACACAATTAATCTCATGTCTAACACTGCTCAAAGTTCACTTTGGAGATGTAGTTCCCAGCCCTTGGTATTTTTAATCTGGCTAACTGCACTATTGTTTAGATTTTTCTCTAAATTCATGTCTACATGTGCCAGTTGAATTAGCATAGAAGATATCACATGTCAGATCCTATTGCAAGAGTGGGAGAATTGGTTTTCAGCTGCTTGAGCTTTAAACCCTGACACATTGTGAACCTCCTATCCTTGAATCTCAGTTTAGTATAGATCTACAAGTTGGTGGAATGCATGCTTTCTTGTTTGGGCAATGAGAATTGGTTTTACTGTTGTTGGAACTTTTCCATTCTTGACTGTGTGACTCTCTCTTTAATATCCAGTTATAAGTGATAAGATTCTGACTTCTGAGAATATTGGAGACATGAGGCAACATACAAGAATATATTAAAAGATTTTTTTTTTGTGAGACCCTGGACAGAAATTGTGAAAGGAGTTATAGACCTTCTGAGGTTTTCACTGTCAGGAGGCTATTCATAAAAGCACACTGCTTACAATGGCAGGTACCTAAGGAAGCAAGCCAGAGGGTAATTAAAGTTAATTGATATGTTATTGTTCTCTGTATTGTAACATTCAAATATAGAAAAAAATGAGTGTTAATTTGTCAAATTGTTCTTCCATGTAACAAAACTGAAAACAAATAAATGTATGAAAAAGGTATTAAACGAATATTTTCCTTGACCTTGACTTAACTGTGCAGGATTCTCCCTAGGCAGTGTGGTAAGGCATAAAGAAAATTGTCTGTTCATTTAATATGTACTTTAAAGGGTGCAGATTTACTGAAAATGGTGGTTTCTGATTATGAAAGGAGTCATTAAATTAAAAGATACTTGAGTCTCTTAATGATCTCATCTACATTAAGGTTCAACCATTGTTCCTTACCTATATTAGTAATTTGGCCTTTTTGGTTATTGTAAACTATGTTAATTTTTTTCTCTCTAATATCTTCCATCACCTTAGCATGCAAAAAAAAAAGTATGGTTAAAATGATCCATGGTAAATTTATGCCAAAAGAGTTAACTAGCTGAAAAAATCAAGAGGACAGAAGAATTTTATATATTCTACAATTACAACATTACTAAGTTATCTTCAGATATTTTCTACCTTTCTAAAACTGGTAATATAAAAATTTCCATTTGAAAATTAAATAAAATAGTCAATAAAGACAAACAATAACGACTAACATTTACTGAAATCATGTGCTTCAGGCACACGTTCCTTATTTTTAATTCCCACGATTTTATGAGGTCAGTACTGTCATTATTCTTACTTAATAATGAAATTGAGTCTTAGATCTTCAACTGCTACAAATTCTTTTCTTCACATGTAGGCATTTCCTGCCTGGTGTCAGGAACATATTCCTTAAAAAACAGGCTTTCTTTATAGAAGAATGAAGAACCCATTTCCATCTATTATAAATGAAAAGAATTATTACATGTCAAATCAAAACCTCCAGCCAAGTTCCTAAAAGGTAACTAAAACAAGTAAAACACACATATAGGTCGGACACTATCAGGTTAGGATGTCAAGTGCCTAAAGCTTCATTTCCTGAGTGACACATAATAACTATGGTGTTGACGGTGATTTTTGAAAGCAATAACATGACAGCTCTTAGAGCCAGTGATATGCAAGGTGTACAAAGCCTAGGCCACTTCTCTTCTCACTTTCCAAATGACCCTGATGGTCTACCAATTGTGTTTCGAATGAAATATGAGGTTGATTTATTTAAAGTGGCTACTGGATTTTGAGGTCATAAATGTAAATTTTTTTCTTTTATAAAAATTAATCATATATATATACACACATATATATGAATATAAGTAAATGACATAGAATAATTGATGATAGTTTAATAAAGGGCTGGTTATAAAGGTATGAACAGGACTGAGTGAAATCAGCCCTAGGCCTGAGAAGTTGAGGGCCACTTAGTGATACCTAAAAAAGTGGTCACGAGTGTAGAAAAGGGACACCCACAGGGACGTGTTGCTTCAGTAGAGGGACAGTGCCACCTTACAGCCCACTTGGGGGAACCCTGAGAAATATGCACCATAACACACTAGCCTTTCTCCCTCTGATCTGCTGGTCTCCCATTGTCTAAACCCAGCTGAAAGCTAGAGGTCAAAGGAACCCATAGACTAGGTCCATCAAGATCAGCCTTCTAGGGCACCAAGCAGGGTGTTGAAGGTGGGGAGTGGATATGAAGGGGAAAGTTGAAAATACCCATCACAGCAAGCAGTTTTTCTTTGCTCTGAATCTTCTGTTTTGGCTCTGTTGGTGCAGTTGGTGTTCCTAAATGCTACCTATACTCTTTCTTTCTTCCTATTTTTCCAGCAGCAAAACACTTCAGTGGGAATCTGGTTCCCTGCAAAACTCCTAACCAGTTTCTTATTGTAGAGATCCCTCTTGTAAAAACTGCCTCCGCAACCACTCGTCAATCCTACGAATAACTTATTACATGCATCAGGCAAGGAAACTCCAAGAGAAATAGGTTTTAGGCCTTCCCTTTGCAATGAAAATATGTGTAAGTTGAGTTCTATCTATAGAACTTTATTCAATTCAAATCCTCTGAATTTTCCAAATTGACTTAGAAGCTGTAGGCATTTTGAAACTACCATTGCCTCCTAAATCTTTGGGCAAAAATAGATTCCTACTACAACACAGCAGCTGCAGACATCAGCAACTTGTCGGATGTTAAAACTGACACAGCCAGGGAGCAAAATTACCCTCTGGTCAACAGCTGATAGGCTAATGCCCCCAACTCCCCTTTCCAGCAGCAATCAAGCTGTGGGATGATTATGCCTGCAGATGAGCTCCATCTCCCATGGACCTCTTTCAGTCTTCCTGGGGAGCTTTTGCTGCTTTACCTGAAGGAAGGGCTTCTGAGAGGACACATCTAATTGCTTGCTAGCTATATGAGTCAGCCAAAGAGTGATGATAGGGCTGAAATCAGAGTAAGCCATCGATGTTGATAAATTGGCTCCAGACTTACCCTATACCGCCTGTGGGAACTCAGAAGGACCATGGTCCGGTCCTAAGTACAGACTGCTTAGATAAGAGCCTGCTACACACAGGGGAAGTAAATGTCAAATCTAAGCCAGCAGCTACAAGTCTTATATTGTTGTATTTTGTTTTCAAAGATGACATCTCTGATACTGATGGTGGTATGTATAGAGAGGCTGGATACTCTTGCAAGATTTCAAGTTCAATCCATCCAGTTCCATACTGTGCACTCATAAGGCTGCCCTTCAGCTCCTGGCTGCTGCCACAAGAAACACAGAACCATAGGATACTTACTTCCTTGCTCCAGCAACAAATGACCTATGCATGTTTTCAAAGAAGTCCTTTGCAGGGGTAATACAGCTTTACTAATGGAAATTGGCAGGGTATCCTGTTTAATCCTATGGTTGCACAGGCCCCAAAATAAGCTGCAGGGTACAGAGGGAAATTCTCCTTTATTATAGTTAGCACAATTGTAATTAGGTGTTCCATATTTCTAATGATTGTTCACTAGTTCGCTGACAATGATGTCACTCTCAGCTTAAACTTTCCAAACCTTTATTGTAAGCAGTATAAAGTCTCCAATTCATAATCATGGCAGACAAGCTCATGTGTTGTGTTTTGCTCACTCAAAGACTTTGTTTCCTCTCTAGCAACTCTTCTCTTTCACCTTGGCCTTTGATGCTAGGCTTGCTGGCACATGGATGCTTCCTGTAGCTCTTGAACTCAGCTCATCTTTACTGGTCCAGTCTCTGCTGAGCCAAGTATGGTGGCACACACCTGTAATCCCAGTACTTGGGAGGCTGAGACAGGAGGATTTCAGGTTTAAGGCCAGCCGCCACAACTTGGTGAGGCCCTCTTTTAAAATAAAAAATAAAAAGGGATGGGGGTGTGACTAAGAGGTATAATGCCTCTGGGTTCAATCCCCAGTACCAAAACAAACAAACCAAAAAAGCAGAAAGAACTAATCTAGACTTATTCTCTGATCCTTGTCACTTCCAGTCATCCGATATATGAACTTCATGACACATGACACCTACTAACATCAAAATAAACTTTAAAACATTTTGTTTATTGATTATTGTCACCTCCACTTTGTTCCCCCACCCTGAATCCTCAGTTCCTAGAACAATTCTTAACAAATAGAAAGTACTCAATAAATATTTGCTGACTGCATTTCTCTAAATCTAATTTCCACAGGACCATCCATTCTATGTCCATCAATCTGTCTGCAATACTAATGTGCCAAACTTTCTGAAGATTGGTACATTAGTGTGTCTGGTAGTGGGCACATAGATATTGAGATAATGGGAATATACAGGGACTGAATACATGCCCCTATTTGTAGAAAGAGGCTGTGTTAGTTAATTTTCAATGTCAACTTGACTGGATGAAGAAACAGCCAGATAGACGGTGAAGCAATCTTTCTGGTTGTTATCTGTGAGGGTTTTTCTAGAAGAGAAAGGGCATTTGAATCTGTGGCTTCAGTAGGATCCATCCACCCCCATCCAGTGTGAGTAGGCCTCATCCAATCATTAGGGTCCAGATAGAACAAAAAGGAGAGGACAGGCAAATTCTCTCCCTCTCTTCTAGAGCTGGGTCACCCACCTTCTCCTGCACATAGCCATCAGAACTCTGGGCTCTCCAGGATTTGAACTCCAAGGCTTGGACTGGTGGCCCTCCAGGTTCTCAGGTCTTTGGTCTCAGACTGAGAGATATACCACGGCTCGCTTGCTTCTCAGGCATTTAGAGCTTCACTGGGCCATGCTACTTCCCTGCTTTTCCAGCTTGTTGATAGTGGTCGTGGGATTTCTCAGCCTCCTAAATTGCATGAGCTAATCCCTTAAAACGTCCCCTCCTCTACTGGTTCTGGTTCCCTGCAGAACCTTGACTGATACAGGAGGGGGTTCTACCACCTTCTCAGGTTGGAGAAATTTTAAAATATAGAATATACTCATTTTCTTTTCAACATGCATATATATTCATTTTAATGTAAATTAACAGCACACACTAGAAATTATTTAAATGATTAAATCAAATTTGAAAATAATTGTCACTATAGATATTTCTCATTCCTGTTATTACCATTATAGTACCCAAATAAAAGAGAAAAACATATTCTCTCTCTCTCTCTCTCTCACACACACACACACACACACACACACACACTCAAAATCAAAAAGATCTGCTTTAAACATCATGAACCCAATGCAGGAAATGGGACTCTTACCATTGATTATTAAAAAAAACTACTTAAAATATTCTTGCCTCAATTTTCTCACAATGAACTTCCTTCTTATGTGGGTAATAAAGTGACTTTCTCAAAGTTAAGAAGTATTATTCCCTAGTAGATGGTAAAATATCTTCCCTATAGGCAGATTTCTCAAAGGCTTCACATTCTTATGTTTTTCCTATTTCCACAATCACTATGAACACAATCAACTAACATATTTGGTTCATGAGGTACCCTCTGACCTTGTAGAATTAATACTATATTTTAAACTAGTGAAAAATTCTCTGTAAGCATTAGTAGGAGTTTGGCTGGTATATAAAGCTCTTATAATGTATTTGGAGCTGCTGGGAGTTACTATATTGGATGTTTGATGTACCCATTCTGTTTTGCTTTCCTCTGAAATAATTCATTTGCCTTCTAATGGAATCATGAAAATACTTAATAAAAATGGTAATACATCCAAGGGCACATGGTTATAACTGAAGGATTAATGTAGAGAAAATTTTAGTGAGTTAAGGTAGGGGGTGGTGGGTGGCTGCTGAAGGAGAGGTTGGGGTACTCATTAAGCGATAGTGGGCTTCATAACATTTTTCTTTTGAAAGACACCGAGCTGTGGTCAGGATTCTTTTTGTAAATTTTATCTGGGATTAATGTGTCTTTCTCTGGTGGATCTTTCATAACCAGCCACAAATCAATCAGACTACAGTAGAGAGCTGCTATTTAGAAAATTAAGCTGGAGAATGGTTTTGAAGGCATCGACTCTCATATCCCAGTTTTAGAAAGTCTTGAAAATATAAGGTTAGAGATGAACCTTTCTGATGATAGAGGAGTGATTTGAGAATATAAATTTCCAGAAAGGATGAATAGTCTTAAATCTGGGGACCTAAAATTCAGCAGCAAGCTTTGGATGCTCTACCTGTCTCTCTCTCCTGCCCTACATCTCCAAAAAGTAAACAAAAAGTTTCATTTGCTGGGAGAACCTCAGGCCGGGAGTATGATTCAACTCCATCTGCACACTGGTGGAGTTGATGCACTCCTTTCCCTGGGCTCTACTCCAGAGCCTGACCTTTCCCTGGAACTGATCTCTCACCTCCATCATCCTCACAATTTAAATTAGCTCCTAGAAAACTGCAAAACTGCAATTGAAGGAGGTACTTATGACCACAAACCTAAGTATTTCTGGGCCATGCAGAGGCCTGGACAACTGGTGGATAGTTTATATGAATCTCAGAGTTGCCATTGCCCATTGTTCATCTCAATGGCATCTACATACTGAGAAGACCACAGGTCATCCTGTCCTTCAGTGGGAAAAGGTGATAAACCCACATTCATGGGGAAAAAGCTGAAGGCAGAGACTGTGTTACATCTGACGAGATGAGCAAGGAGTGCCTTGGGCAATATTGCTCTTCCAAATGTGGCAATGTCTCCATCACTTAGAGGCTAAACATCCAGATTTTTGGTTCCACCGAAAGTTTTGGAATCAGGATTTCTGGATGTGGGTCTCAAATCACAATTGTAAATAAATTTGGTTGGTTGTGTTTGATGATCCCCACCCCTACACTGGAAAAAAAACACACAATAAAATAAAAGATCAGTTTCTCTTTGATGGGAGAGCTATGAAGACAGCATCTTACTAGGTTGACAGGTTTGCAGGAGAAAATCTGAAGGTAATAGAGTAGGAGAAGCAGGTAGAAAGACTAGCTAATTAGCTGGGTGTGGAGGCACACACCTTTCATTCCAGTCAGTACTTGGGAGGCTCACAGGTTCAAGGCCAGCCTCAGCAACTTAGTGAGACCCTGTTTCAAAAAAAAAAAAAAAAGAAAGAAATAGAACGGTGAGTGTACCTTGGAGGTAGAATGTCCCTGGGTTCAATCCCCAGTAACACACACACACACACACACACACACACACACACACACAAATAGCTAATTATTAGTGATAATATTAGTGGTCCATATAGATTTACAGCCCAGAGTCCTGGGCTCTGTCTCGGGACTAATTTACATTAAAAAAAAAAAAAAAACTTTGAAGATCCCAAAGATCTTTTTATGTATGTAGGCTATGTCTATCAGTATAAATCATATTAGAAACTTAAATTGAGAAATATTAAAAAAATCTGTTTATCAATTCATTTAAAGTAGCAATAGATCAATTATATGTTAAAAGAAATAAGATACCTTAATGAAAAAATGACTATAGTTTACAAAATAAAAACAGAGGTTGAAAAGTGGCACTGTTTTAAATTTCCCAAATATCTTCATTGTCTGACTTAGTAGAAGATAGCTGGATACTCTTATATATTTCAGCATTTAATTTGTTGTGAAATCACAGGTCATGTGGCTTTTGTACACTCCCTGTCTGGCCATGAGGGAATAAGAGTGAAAAAGTAAAATAACATCTTAGCATTATGATGAAAATAGTTTTGATTTTGACTTACTGAGGGGGGTCCCCAGCTCACGATTCTGAGCTCTTTATATTTTTACCTCTCATAACAACTTTGTGAGGGAAATACTATTATCATTTTCCTCCTTATACAATTGAAGAAACTCAGGCAAAGAGAGATTATAGTAGCAGAGATTATAGTATAGATGAAGTTAGTAGGATAGCTGGCTTTAAACCCAATCATCTGTCTATTCCCAGGACCCTAGACCTTAACCCTGATGCCATGTTGCCTCCGGGTTAGGAAACCTGATTGTAGGCTTATTCTCAGGGCATCTCAAATATGAATTTGAGCAATTAGCAAAGGCTTCAGAGTTGACCCTGGAACTGAACAACCAACCCCCCTCCTCTCAAACCAGGGGCTCCTGGACTCTAACTCAGCTCAGCTTTGCTGGTGTAGACTCAGATCCTGGGGGAAAGACTGCTCTGGCAGAAGGTGAACCATGAATATTTAAAACACTGAGTTGCAAATCTGCGAACCTGGAGAAAGAGAGATCCCTCCTTTATTTGTTTATTGCCTAGACTAGAGGCAGCAGTGTTTTCTACATTAAATTTCTCTTTTCAATATAGAGCCTTCCTAGAGAAACAAGGCCCTTCAGTAGAGGAGCATTCACACATGCATGAATTCTTTCAGTGTTTCTCAAGAAGAGAGTTAGAAAAAAAACCTATATTTTTATAAAAAATAAAATATGAGTGACTTAAAAAAGTTGCCAGGAAATGAAACTTAAAGCACATTAAAGTGTAATACAAATATATGGCTATAATATTTTTAGATATAAATATTTTCTTATCATGACAAAACATGATTTCTCTAAAGCTAATCAAAACAGTATTGTATCTTTTCATTGAATCAAGCAATGTTTCTATTATCACACAATATTTTAAAACTTTAGGTTATCTAGACCAACACTGAAATAATATTATGACTTTCTTCTTCTCTTTCCTTTTTTTTTTTTTGTAGTACTTGGGATTGAACCTCCCAGGGGCATTCTACCTCTGAACTCTGCCCCCTGTTTTAAAACAGGGTCTCACTAGGTTGCTGACAGTCTCACTAGTTGCTGAGGCTGTCCTCGAACCTGGATCCTCCTGTCTCAGCCTCCCAAGTACTGGGATTACCAGAGTGCTCCATCACACCCGGCATATTTTAACTTTCAGTTCAGGAAAAATCAATTAGTATATTAGGCCTTTGGGCAAAGTCTTCTTGCTATCCGGTGTTTTAACAGACTGCTTTCTCTATTAAATAAAGAGTGAAGAAAAATAACACACAAACATACAGACACACACACGTGTTTCTTCTTAAAGTCTGAAGAAATAAGGGAGTATAGTTTGGTCATTGGTGACAATGATCACATTGGCGCTGAAGAAGTTAAATATTGTCTGATCTTTCTCACATCTTAACCAAAGAATCATTTTGATCTCTAAGCTGTTTCTAATTAGGTGTTAATGACCTCGGAGTTGTGTGAGTTTACCATGTTCTCTACCTCATTTGATTTCCCCCCTGGGCTAAAACAATACCACGAGGACTGAAATGAAGATAAAATACACCTCTCTGGTCCCAGTGGTTATTGGATCAGAGATATATAAATACAGAGAAGTCCAGAGGGAAGGATTATTATTAACACTAGTTCCATGACCTATGCTCACCAAGAAATGAAAGTAATTATAGAGCTTTTGTGTGCTGGGTGAGGGGACCCCCATCCTCAGAAATCATAAATGAAACTAAGACACAGAGGACCACTGGCACTTTAGAGGGTAGAGATTTGGGGGCTAGTGGCTCCTCTGTACAGAAGAAATGCAGCCAAACAACAGGAAGTCCCCAAGAAGTGTCAGAAAAATATTTTTTTTTCTGGGGTATAAAGGTCACCCTTATCATTAATCTTCAGGGCAAGAAGTAAGTAAATGAGAAAATAATCACATAAAAAAGAAAAATAGACATATTATGGATGGGTGGTGCCTGATAGCAAAATGCCACACTCCCTATGAGGTTTCCGAAGTGATTTTATACAGTATTTACAGTGAATTCCAAATTATCGAATGTGTCTTTTAATTGGTGAATTAAATGACTATTATCTGCATATGTGCCTGTGCCCCATGTACCCCAGCTTCACTTGTGAATGAGTGAAGATGGAGTAAATATTTAGTTTCCAGTTATCCTCAGTACAACATTTTATTTATTTGCATTTTAAAGTTTGCACTCATTATAACTCTATAATTGGCAATGCCTTATACTAAGGACTCATTTGGTTGTTAGAAAAAAAAAAGATCTCAACAGATTTAAGCCAAGGATTAAGAGGAAAAAGAGTTCCCAAACAAAACTTCAAATGTTGTAAAACAAGATGAGTCATTTTGAAGGGCTGTTAAATCCATAAATCTTGAATAGACTAAAAAATATGTCTTAAAATAAAGTGACCTGGGTATCATTTAAAGAGGAGAAGGGGGGGGTAAAAAGAGGAACAGGGAGAATACGAGCCTGACAATATGCCATTATAGCATATTGACTGAGCTGGTAAAGTCACCATGATTAAAATGAAGTAATTCACTTTGAACTAACTCTAGTTGACTCCTCTAATGTGCCTGAGGATTGTCTGTGGCAAGCCCAGAGGAAATCCTTTGTGCTTCAGTTAGCAATAAAGCTGGGAAATCATTATTCTTTCAAAGATGAACATAGATAACGGAGAAAACCAGAAATGTTTGGGCATTTGTATTGTACAGGCTGGCTGCAAGTGCTCTGCCTATGTTGCTCAAACATGGGTGAGGTTTTCACAGGTGTAGTAATTTATTTTTATTTGATTTTAATTATTTTGTGGTACTTGGGATGAACCCAGGGGCTTTAAACCTCTGAACTACACCCCCAGCCATTTTTATTTTTTTTTTTGTTTTTGTTTTTTTTTTTTCTTTTTTTATGTTCATTTATTGGTGCATTGTAATTATACATTTTGATATATGTCAGGGTATCAACATCATACATGCACACATTTGAAACAGGGTCTTACTAGATTGCTGAGAGTCTTGCTACTTGTTGAGGCTGTCCTCAAACCTGCAATCCTCCTTTCTCAGCCTCCCAAGTACTGGGATTACAGGCATGTGACACCATACCTGGCTAGGTATACTAATTGAAATCCCATAAAACCTTGTGCACATTGCCCCATCAG
>PVJS01015602.1:12058-38774 GCA_004027185.1 Glis glis
AAAAAAAAAAAAAAAAAAAAAAAAAAAAAAAAATATATATATATATATATATATATATATATATATATAATCAGTGGTGATAATGGGCATTACCTGACTTGAGAAACCTACCAATTTGGCTAAGATCATTGTTAGTAACCAAAACTTGAGATTGGGTGGCCTTTTGGTCTTTTCAAGTAGGCTGTCCATGTGGCGATATATCTCATTTTGTTTTGATTTGTAGAAAAACCAAACAATCTATCAAGATCATATGTTTTGCAGACTTTCATTGGTAGAACTGTGGCATAATTAAGGAACCTGATGATGGTCCCTGAGCTTCCTGCGCTGCCCTGATAGATACGGAACTTCCATTTCCGGAGGGCCGCTTCCATATCTGAGTACCTGAGGTGCATTTGAAAAACCAATCCCCCACCCCACCAAACTTGCTAACTATCCGGCTGCTGCTTCCTCTTCCCCTGTAGTTATTTATGAGGTAATTTTACAACATATTTTTACAGGTTAGTCAGAGTGTCACATCACTCATTTCTACTATTTTAGATGCAGAAATGAATCGTCTGTCTGTACTTCTGTGGGATAAATGCCTTCCTTGTGAATGCTTTCATGCCACTGCGTAAAAGACAGCGAACCGAGGTACATGAAACTAGGTTAAAAAGCTTAATATAACTGTACTAGGTTGACAAAGCTTGGGATTAAAATTCAGTCACGCATGCAAAAAATGTAATAAATGAATGAAAATGTATGTTATGGGTCATTTCTGCTTTAATAGTACCTTTGTGCTATGGAATCCAAATAGCAACAGTCATCTTATACACGGCTCACGAATGAAATAACATTAGGCTTCTAGGAACCTAATGACACACAGCTAGCGTGGAATGAGGATTGTGCCCACGGATTTATTTCATGCAAACACGCAGGGCGTGTAGAGACAACTTATCAGTCAAAGATAGGACTCCATTTAAAGCTGCTGCAACATTGGTGTGGTTCATCTCCATTTTTCAGCTAAATAGAGGTTTTCTTTCTCACTTCACATAAAGTCTTCAACTTGCTCAAGCCTTCTAATAAATTGCAAACTCTGTAACAATATATCTTCTATTATGCCGCTTGTTACTTTACTAAGACAGGAAATTAAAGCAATAAAACACTTTCAAAATGATAGGGTACATGCAGGCAGTCATTTTTCTTATGTTCCAGTGTTATTCTTCAAAGGACCTTTTATGATACTAATATTAAATTCTTTGAAGTCTGAAGAATCTGTTGAAAGTGTTGAATTTCTAAACTGCAGAGCTCCAATATTGCATCTACTCATGCATTTATTAAAACTGAATATGTGATGGAAATATTTTTAAAACACAAAATACAACATGGCTAAATAATATATGACCAGATACATTTCACATCCACATTAGAGACTCCATTGTGTGGAAATCTGATTGAATACTCGGGAAAATCTATTTTGCTTTTCCTCACCTTATGCGGCCAAATGTACAACACATGTGGTCATTCATTTAAAAGGCTGGTACACTGCAAAACGAAGCACTGCGAAGCAGACAAATACCATAATGGTCACTTATGCAGCATGCTCACATAAAGGAAACTGAATCAGGCTTATGAGGCTGTGCATTCTTTATTAACCTCCTAGAAAAAGGTCAGACAACCGCTCTCTTAATGGCACGAACACCATGTGAAAACAGGCTAAAAGAGAAATGCAAAAAAAAAAAAAAAGACCCTGCAATGTATCCTAGCAGTGTATTAAGCAATTGTATTAAAAAGCTTGTAGAGTGATGTGGAAAAAAAGGCCCTCCTCATTGACTATAATGAAAAAAGGGTCCTATTTTCTTTTCAGCAATAAGCATTTCTGTCCAACCTTATGGAAAAAGAAGTCAGAAAAAAAAACTGATGAGTAAAAAGTACTGAACGTGTACATTTGGAAGGAATGAGAGCTACGAACAAAGGTCTCCTCACTTCTTTTCCTCTCTTCCAGTGCTTCCCATCCACATCCACATTCCTAGCCTGCCTTCCTCTGCCCTCCCTCTCTCCCTTTTCCCCTCCTTCTCCCCCGTCCCTCCAGTATCCCCCTTTTCCTCCCTCCCTTCCTTCTTTTCTTCTGGAAAGGTTTGCAAAAAAAGCAGAAAGAAGAACACTCCCCCCCCCCCATACACACACAACATTAAACAAAACCCAAACATCCCATTAGGTAGAATTGCAGAGTGGCTTGTGTAGTGCAGGAATTTTCTTCTTCAGAAACCCCCAAATGGTTGATCTCTTTTTCGATGTGTCATTTTAAACAACTGCTATTTAGCAGGTGCGACTGTTCCAATTAAATAGCAAATGCTTTTGGAGGCGCTACTAAGTGCCTTTACCATGTCGGGCTCCATCCCAATCCACTACCTTTCCTCGCTCAGCTGATTAGGGTCAGCACTTTAAAATTAGAAAACGAAGCCCTTGAACCCCTTGTCACAGCTATAGACACACTTGCTAACATTAAAGGATCTTCCACACACCAAAGGGAAGTCCAGCTGGGCTTGCATGCTGCTAATTTACTGCAACTCTTTATCAATTCCTATTCCTGTCTCAGAAATATCTTTTTGATATTTTTTGAAACATTGTCCTGAATTTCCGATTTTAAAATTAGCTGGTCCGATCTGAGGCATTAGTCCTCAATAACTTATGTTTCCCTTCTCATCTGACACAGTTCCTCTCTGCTGGAATTCCAAAGCAATCAACTACCTGGGGATACTTTTCCCCAGAGACCTTTCTTAGCACACTATATCAATTAACACAAAAGCAATTTTGGACCCCCTCCAACACACCCGCTACCATCTGGTCTCCCTGGAACCTCATGGAGTAGGGCAGATTTCAATTTGTCAAAACAATGCAAATTCCCCAAATTATTTTCAAATTATGCATGTTTACTTTAATGTGTGCTCATTCATCTCTTAAAAGGTACTTTGCAAATTCTTCTAAATTGATTCTCCAGCTTGCTTGCTCTCTCCCTTTCTTCCGTCTCTCTCATGTTAAAATTGGGGTTAGAAAAGCCCACACTTACCTCTAACAAAATAAGAGTTTGTAAAATTGCAATAGCTTACTAACTAAGGTAATGAATTATTAGATGTATTTATATTCCACAAATGCACATGCCAATTACCCAATGATTAGTTTGGGAATGTAAGTTTTAGGCAGCAAAACATTTGATAGTAAAGGTATCAAGAACACTCTCGCATCAAAGAAAATTGTCCTGAATGTCACCATTTGTCACTTAAGGCTCTGAAAATTCCTGATAGAATACAAGGAATTAATTTGAAAGTATTAATGAATTAAGTCATTTTTCTTTTTTTTTTTTTGCGGTACCGGGGATTGAACCCAGGGGCGTTCTACCTCCGCGTTACACCCCCGGCCCTATTTTTTATACTTTATTTTGAAACCGGGTCTCACAAAGTTGTGGAGGGCCTCACTAAGTAGAGAGAGAGAGAGAGAGAGAGAGAGAGACAGGGAGCGAGAGAGTTGAGGCTGGCTGTGAACCCAGATCCTCCGGTCTCCACCTCCCAAAGTACTGGGATTACAAGCGTGCGCCACCACGCCTGGCTAATTACATCATTTTTCACTCATTGTAATGAATTGATTTGGCAGACTCGTTTGGCTTGGAAAGGTCTGATGGGAGGATGGACAGCAGGAAAGATCTTCAGCTGTGCTGGCTGGTTTAGTAGCCACTGACCACATGTGACTACTTAATTCTAAATGTATACTAATTAAAACTCAATGAAATTCTAAAGATTCCATTTCTCAGTCATAACAGCTACATTTCAAGTGCCCCAAAGCACTTATAGCCAGTGACTTTCTCATTGGACAGCAAAGATAGAGAATATCTCCCTCCTTGCAGAAAGTACCATTGGATGGCACTGATGCGCAAGAACAGAAGAGTGGCTGACAGTGTATGCGTGGAAATATTCTTGATGTAAAAGAAAGAAAATGGCCCCCAAAGCAGGCAGGGTAAGTGCAAAAGACCAAATTCTAACTCTTCATATTTTTCTGAGAGCAGGCCCTTCCCATGAAGATGAGGCATAACTGAAAGATGAAGAACATTTTGGTTCACTTGGTGTTATGTAATTGAACAGATTTATTTCATCTTATTCATCAGGTTTGGCTCACTGTATCCACTCCTGCCTCTGCTGGTAACAGTCATCCTTCCACTCTTCTCAGCCAAGAGCTGTAAGTGGAGCTGATTCTACGCCTGGCTGCTGGAAACAACCGAGGGCTGGTGTACCAGCCTTGGATCTCCCTAGCCACAGTAATAGACTGAAACACCTCTGCCCAGGGAGCCAGGCGATCACGTCTCATCGGGGATGTTCTGTTCTGCTGGAGTGCCTGGAAACAGGAAGCTCCTCTCCCCTTTGCTAGAGGTGCTGAGAGAAAGGCACATGAGGCTAGCAATCATCTAACACAAGAGGAGGACCGCCTGGGACTGGGACTGACAGCTACAAGGAAAACAGTGAGAGCAAAGGAGGAGGGAGACCAGGTGCTGGTGACTGCATGTGAGGCCTGGGATCCATTCATGCTCAAAGCCAGATAGTTAATTAATACGATTCCTTCCACTTCTATATGGACCATGACGGTTACACACATACACTCACACATGCACACAAATGCTCACATATATAAATGTAATGAGAGAAAGACAGACAGACAGAGAGAGAGAGAGAGAGAGAGAGAGATGCGCAACTGAACCTAAACATTGTATAGATTACAATGTTAAGTAAATGAAAGAGCAAAGATCCTGGGGGCAGGAAAGTTATTGACAAATTGAAAGAACAAAAGAAGGGTGGTGTGGCTAAAGTTACAAGCTGGGTTGCATGGAGAGGCACAGCAAAAGTCAGGGAGCTAATGTGGAGCTTGGTGTTTATTTCACAAACAATGGGAAAACATTAAATGGCTCTGCCAGTCAAGTGACGTCTCTTTGCCTTTTCCAATGGTTGGAAAAAGACATGACTGAAAACACAGTGTCCACTTAGGGAACCCAGGTGGGAGATTTGGGTGGATTGGACCAGGTTGATGATGGCAGGGAGCTGGAGAAAAGCAGGTGGATATAGGACCTATTTTAAGGACTTGGAATCAACATTTTGGGTGGTAACCTGGATAGATACCTATATGCCAAGATGAAAGACTGAGGAAGGAAAAGGGACTGAGGAAGGAAGAGAAAGTGGAACTCAACCGCAGTACCCCCAAGTCATTTGATGAAAAGGATAATGTGGACTGTCCAAATTAAATCCAAACTTACAAATGAATCCTATGCTCTTAGAGCTGGAAATTGCCCTGAGGAAACATCCAGTCACAATTTAAGTTAGGCTCGAATCCCACAGGCCCAATACTATCAAAAGATTTTAACTGCTAACTTGTTTTTGGACAATTAGGGTACCATTTATTAGATTATAATAATGTTCCAAAAATATCATTTCTAAGATGAGAGCTTGATTCTATTCTAGTACTTTTCTGGTTCTCTTGCTTTATATTCTTTCTTTTATTCTTAACAAGATGAACAGATTTTTATACATGTCTTCTCTTGTGCTGGCTTGCTCATATGTGTGTGTGTGTGTGTGTGTGTGTGTGTGTGTGTGTGTATGTGTATGTGTATTTCTTTTCTTACCATATGATCTAATAGGGCCACATGCCATTGTACACTAGTCCTGTGTTTTTAATCTCAAGTGATTCCAAGCCACATGGTGTATCTGTGATGCCATGACTATTTTACACCATAGTCATAGAAACAGCCATTATTTAATAAGCGCTCTGTATAGTAACATATGTAAAGTCAACCTCCACAACAACAGGGCAAGGCAGTCGCATAGGCTCATTTTACAGAAGAGGAAATTGAGGTACAGAGAAGTTAACTTCCAAGTCACATTCAAGGTCATAGAGTTCTAAGATTTGACCTAGGAAGTTTGTACCTAGAAGCTGCAATCTGATTCTGGGCTACCTCCTGGGACACAGGATTACAATTCAGTCCATGCCACTTTGGTCAAAATGCACAGCAAGAAAATGCCACACAGAAAGTATTTTTACCTTTCTTAGAAAAAAAAAATTAGTAGAATGTCAGCTGAGGAGATAGTAGCATGGCCCTAGTCAGTGTGGCCACAGTTGGGGGCACTTTTTGGACTAGCCTCTCTGTGTGGTCCCCAGGTGGTCCTGACAAAAACACAGTCTTGCCATTTGGGGCTCTAACTAGAAAACTTCTGTGTGAATCCAGAAAGTGGGGGAACACTGTGGTACTCCCCTAAGGAAAAGGAAGGAGATAATTTGTGTTTCAAAGAGTATCACAACACCTCCCAAGTTTTTTCTCTCTATGCAAGTGAATTTCCCAGGAACTGATTGTTTTGTTGTTTCGAATGACTGTTGGTTAGAAGAGAAATCACTGTATTCAATTAAAGTCATTGAAATAACTAAGTGCAGGCCTTTCTTTCTTTTAATGAAGACTTCTATTTTGTTAAAACTCTGATAGGTCCAGGCAACTCAAAGCTCTAACCACAATACAAATCTCCTTAGGCAAGTTGGAGTCATCTTTATTTCTAGCCTTCTCTCATGCAGTTTATTAATGATGGCAGGTTCTCTTCTGAAGTCAACACTGAAAGCTTTATTTTTCTCTATGATTTTATTTCCAATGGGTTTTAAGATTTTTGAAGGCAGGGATTATGTCTTTATGCTTTTTTTATACTTATCAAAGCAGCTTCTACATTTCCTTGTGGGCAGTAGGTGCTCGTTGGATGAGAAGAAGCACTTTAATATTTCATTATTTCGATACTATTTCATATTTTTACAGAGACTTTGGAGGAAATATGTAAGAGCTAATTTTTCCATACCCCACTGCAGCTGAATTTCCTTTTCTTCTTAGACTTAACTTTTGTTCAGGATTGTGAGGCCCTGGGATGTGTTGATGACATTGGTATCTTTCTTTTATGTAAGTTTTGATTGGCTAAGCATAGCAATAACAACCATTTACATTATTTTAAGGTTCACAGGTCCCTTTCATCTCCATCACCTCGCCTTTATAGACCCTCTGATTAAGTAATTATTGTTGTATTAGGATCTCCAACTGGAGTCTTCTGCTCTCAAGTGTCACGCCACCATAGATGCAAGATCAGCTGATTGTTGCAACTGAAAATCAAAAAAGTTTTCCTGCTTCATATAGAGCCAGTAAATGAGTCTTGCTATAATTTCAACAGCTATGGCATTTTGTCATTAAGAGCCTCTTCATTTCCTATGAGTTTCATGTTGAGTCATCCAGATAGCCCGGTTCTATCTCTAATAAACTTTGGGAGAATAGCAGGAAATAGCCATTTCAGCAGGTGGCAGGGCACATATTTGCAGTTTCTGAACCTTCTTTAGGCAACACAGTTGAAGGCTGCATGATGAATGAGCAGCCGCTGATTGGTCCTATTGTGCATTTGCGATTCTCCTTCTTTTTATAATTTCTCACTTTCGTATGCAGAAGATGCTGTTGGTGATCAAAAGCAGATACGAGGCATGTGCTAGGCTGAAATATAACAATGCCATGTGGTCAGATGATTTTTTTCTAGGATGTATTGGGCCGATGGCAGGCTCTTATGGGGGGTCCATGTATCACGAGTTGGCTAGAGATGTTGAAATGTATTCCATCAAACTGAAGCCCTCAATTTTAGAAGTACCTTACAAGGATCAGCTGGGACGATTCTGCCACTTCTTTCTTATTCCTTTTCCCCCACCTCTTAAAAAAAAGTAAAATTGAGAGAAGCAGTTCTTAAGAGTAGATGACTTGCCTAGCATCACAAGATGATTTTTGACAGATACTAAGACTATTTCAGTTTCTGATGATGTAGAATTTTCATTTCAAGTTCAGACTTAATACAAATCGAATGACTCAAAAAATCTTGGCGAGACTTCATACAAATGATGATTTTCAATATCTAATACTAGCGAAGGAAAACCTCTTCAAAAGCAACCACCTCAGTAGGAACCAGGGAAATGCAAATCGACAGTGTTACTATGCCATTTCAACATCCATTTGATTGGCACAAAATACTCAGCGAGGAACAATACACGTGAGGCCTAGGGTATGGATCAAGGGAACTCTTACACTGCTGAGAGTAGAAATTGGTATATCTACTTTGGAAACCACTTTACCTTGTAAAGTTGAGCATTCATATATCTTCCTATCCAGAAATCCCATTTTAGTACATTGTTTAGCTTTAGTTGCTTTTTATTTCATGGAAAGGGTACTGTAGTGGGTTGAATTGTGGCCCCAAAGAGATATGTTCCCTAAGAGCTAAAATGTGTGAACTCCTTTGGAGAAGGAGTTCAAATGTGAATCAAGAAGCTCTAGAGGACCTCATCCTGGATTAGGGTATACCCTAAATCCAAGGACAAGTGAAAAGGAGGCACACAGAGGAGAAAAGCTACATAAAATACCCAGAATAGCCAAAGCAATTTTAAGAAGAAGGAGCAATGCTAGAGATATCACGATCCCCAATTTCAAGTTATAGTGTAGACTGATAGTTATAAAAGCAGCATGGTGCTGGCGTAAAAATAGACCTATAAACTAATGGAGTAGAATGGAGGACACAGTGGGGCGGGCAGGGTGGGCAAACATACATAGATACAGTCATCTGATCTCTGACAAAGGTTCCTGAGACACAGTGGAGAAAATGTAGTCTTTTAAACAAATGGTGCTGGGCAAACTGTATATCTAGATGCAGAAGAATGAAACTAGATCCCTATCTCTTACCCTGCACAAAAGTCAACACAATGTGGACCAAAGATCTATGAATTAGACCAGAAACTTTCCAACTGCTAGAAGAAAACACAGGGTCAACACTCCAGCACATAGGCGCAGGCAATGACTTCCTCAATAGTACTCGTAAAATTCAGAAAAGAATACCCCAAACTAATAAATGGCATGACATCAAATTAAAAGCTTCCTCATAGCAAAGGAGACAATTCAAAGTGTGAAGAGAGAGACTACAGAAAAGGAGAATATTTTTGCTGGCTATTCTTCCGACAGAAGATTAATATCCAGAACATATAAAGAACTCAAATTCTTAACACCAAAAAACCAAATAACCAATCAATAAGTGGGCAAATAAACTAAACAGACATTTCTCAAAAGAAGAAATATAAGTGGCCAACAGATAAATGAAAAAAATGTTCAATATCCTTAGCAATCAGGGAAATATTAGCAATGTATGTAGATTACACTTACCATAACTGTGCAATACATTTTCAAACAATGAAAGCTATGATTTTTAGTGGTACACAGATCTGTGTTCAAAGAAGGAGAATACATGTATGATGCAGGAGAGGGGTTCCTCAGGTCGGAGGACAGAGGATTCAGGACAGGAAAGACACTCGGAGTAATTATCAGTTACTGTAAATGATCTGTGAGCTGTGTTCCTGAAAGTTAAACTATTTTTGTAACAAGTTTTAAAAAGGAATAAATAAATGATAGAAGAATGTCCTGGAAGAATTAATGATAAGGAGCAATGAAGAAAGCACTATTTGATTTTGTTCAAATATGGTCAAAGAATTATAATAAGAAAAGAGCATTTACCTTTTATCACGTAGCATTCTTCACTCATAAATCTGATCTTGCTTTTATGTAGACATTACCACGCCTTGCAAAGAACCTTGCCCAAATCGAGTATGTACACAAGTTAAAAAAAAAAAATAGGGAGCTATGTTAATTATCTAGTGCTCGACCAAATCATGCATCAAGCAACTGGTATTGTTGGTTAGAGATGCAAATCTAGTTGTGTAGGTAACAGGAATATTTTGATGGCAGGAGAATATGTGCAAGTTATTTTGCCATCGGTAAGCTGTGTTCCGCACCACTCCCACTGCCAAATAATTTGCCTGTGACAAAGGACTAGACCATGCAATTTGTTGTGGCCTTTGAAGAAGTTTCCCTGTTTGCCCTCCTTAACAACCATTAAGGTTACAGTGTCCCGCTGTTGCTTTTGTCCCATTTCTGAATGTGGCACTTATAATTACAGCACGAATTGCTGGAACCATCTCTCTTTGTGCTATATCCAAGGGAATAACTGTACACTCATTCAACTGGGTGCCTTGAGATAATGAGGTCCTTAAATAAGGTAGCTCTGCTCCATGTGATACCTTCATTCTCTCTCAACTTGGTAGAAATATTCTACCTGTGTGCTTGTTAGTATTGGGGGATAACTAGGTAGTTTGGCCCCTGCCTGGATATTTACACAACCTTTCTCCTTGTCAGTTTCAACCATGGTTGCTGAGAAAACAGCGCTGAATGCAGGGCTTCAGATAGTTAACTCATCCACTGGTTAACAGTAGCTGCTTTTAAAAAAAATGATGTAGTGCATGTAAAAGAAGACAGAAAAACTTGTTTTCATCTGAATCTGCACCACAGGTATAATGAGATTATTGCATATACATTTGAAAAACCTGCATGGTTAAAAACAGAGTCCTATAATCTCTATTTTCATAACACTTGAAAATCTGGCAAATTGTTCCTTGAATTAATAAGCAAATGATTACTCTCTTCATACTCCTATTTTTATTCTGCTCAGAACTCTGTAGCTGTATTACAAGATGTAATCTCTTCCACTTTTATAGCCTTCTCATTTTGTTTTCTTCGTTAGGCTTGTTTAATAATTAAATCAAGATACGTTAAATATTGGCCTTTTGGTGATAGAATAAGTATAACCAAGGCAACATCTAAAATCTTTTGTCCAAGTTTCAGATATTTACTTTTGTTAAAATGTCTTCTCATTGTGTCTCATAAAATGATAAAATTTATCCTTTAAAAATATTCTTTTTTGGTACTAGGGGTTGAACTCAGGTGTGTTCTACCTCTGAGCTACCCCACCCCCAGCCCTATTATAGTTTTTATTTTGAAACAGGGTCTCACTAAGTTACTGAAGGCCTCCCTATGTTGCTGAGGCTGGCCTTACACCTGCTATCCTCCTGTCTCAGCCTCCCAAGTACTGGCATTACAGGCATGCACCACCACACCTGGCAAAAACAACCTTTTTTTAAAATTTAAATTTATTTTTATTTGATATATAAAACAAAAATGTATACATAGTAATGGGGCACTCTGTGAAATTTCAATATATATATTCATTATATAATGTTTAAATCAGGTTAAACATATCTATCTCCTCCAACATTTATCAGTACTTTTGGGTGAAATCATTCAAAGTCCTTTCTTCTAGTTTTTTTTTTTTGAAATGTACAATACATTACTATTATCTACATGAAAATATCCTTAGTAAAAATTTCTGAAGAGGAGTAACATCAGCATTTCTTCTACTTAACAACAGAGGAAGAATCTCTGCTGGTACCTCAGCAGACAATTCCAGTCCTGCCCCCTATAGCATACGTCTGCTAGAAGAAGCCTGCAGAGAAGAGCTGTTAGTTGCAAGCAACCCACAGAACAATATCAAAGTCACCCCTTGGGCCTGATCGCTGGGGATTATCAATATCATTCTTAGGGTGATACACATTAGAAACTGGGTAGCAAAAGCATAACCTTCCGAAACAGCTCTGTCTGGCATTGGAGAGAGATTTTTTCCTGAAGCCTTCTGTGGCAACTCCAGAGTTGAATTATTGATTAATGGAAACATTCAAAACCGAGAAACGTTTTGGACTTCTCTGTCTATGTTAATCAAAACTACAGCTTTAGCTCTTCCCAGTGTGTTTCAAAACAACAGGAACACTGATTTATTGAGGAAACCAATGGTAAGCTATTTTACAACACTCTTTCTCCAGGGAGACTCAGTGGTATATCAATTAGGCAATATGTGACATACTAAAATATTTTATCGACAACTGTTAAGGAATATTTAAAAGGGATTAAAATATAGCTTCAGAGATGCTAATTCCTTAAAAAAAGAAAAAGAGAAATGTGTCTTCAACAGGGAGCGATTTAATAAAAGATAATATGTAGATATGTTAGCAGATAAAAGATAAAGAGGAACATAGTATAAAAAGAAGCACTGAAGCCTGCTCCTAGTGCTAAAGGTAGAAGCGCTGATTTGTCGGGTATTTTTGAGATTACATCTAGCACTATGCTTATGCCTTGTTGCAAATGCAGTTTAGCGAAGGCTTAAAGGGAGTAATTTGATTTATAGTTAAGTGACTTCAGCCGCTGAATAGCAAGACTGGATCTAGTTTTTCTTAAAGAAATGAATACTCATTGTTTCAGAACTTATTATTCTTTAGCAAAAAGATGTGTGGGTTCTTGTTAGGTATATAAAATATGCCTATAATATACAGTGCATTACTATTATCTACATGAAAATATTCATTATATAGGTATAATATATATCCATATATAATAATAGTTCAATAAAAGTTTTATAGAAAAAATGTTAACATACTGGATAAATTGTATCTATGAAGTTTTGTTTTATTCCTAAGTTGTGTGTGTGTGTGTGTGTGTGCATACACACACACTTTAGCTACAAATGAATAGGCTACTCATTGACTGGAATCAGAGGTCACAGATTTCATAGTTAGGTACTATAGATGAACAAAAGTCAAGTAAAGCCTAGGATGAATTCCTGGTGTTAGTGATAGATACTTGTGGGCAGCTGCTCAACTTTTCCATATTGTGGCTCTGAGTAAAGGCAGACCTCATGTTGCCAGATGTTCAAAAGTTTTAAAAGTGCTAAAAACTTGAATTTTTAGGTAAAATATCATTTTTGGTATTGTTTTATAACCAAACTATGCAAGACTATCAAAACACACCCATACACAAAATACTAGCTACTTCTAGATCACACTTAGAGATTATTTTGCCTTGTTAGAAGTTTAGAAATATTCACTTAGTTTAAACAATACAGGTTTCTATTTTTCATAGGCTACAAAAAAGTCAGTCTTTTACAAGTTTTTACTAAACATCTGTTTTGTGCCAGGAACTGTTCTAGGTGCTACAGATAAAAATGAGATAATGAGTAAGATAAAGAAATCCCATGTCTTAAGGTGGCTAAAACCTAGAGGAGTGAAAATAAAAGCCACAAAGATAAACAAATGAATAAGAAATGTCCAAATACCTTTTTAGTGCAAGGAAAATATACATGATGTGATGGAGTGACTTGGGTAGGGGCATTCTGGCATGAATGGTCCATAATGGTTAACGGATTCAGTCACGCCAAGATGTGGGAGGATAGAATCCAAGTAGAAAGATGAGTGAGAAGAAATCCTCCAAGATAGACTCCACCCACTGTGTTAGACAAAAAGATAGAGTTCATTGTGGGTAGATATGGTGAGAAAGGAGGAAAGAGTAGAGAGTAAGTTTGGAGAGAAAATCAGGACCCACATCTCGTAGGTCCTTTTAAACCAGCGCACAAACTTTAATACACATGTGAATCATTTTGGAGAGTCTTGTTAAAATACCATTTTTCATTCATTATGTCTGAGACTCTGTATTTCTAACAAGCTTTCAGCTGAAACCCATATAGCTGTTCCTCCCACCATACTTTGAATAGCAAAGTGTTAGACAATGATGGGGAGCTGGATTTAATTCTATTTTTAGTAAAAAATCATTCAGAGTAAAGCAGTAGGCAGAAGGAGCCTGGAAATGGGCAAAGAAAGCCAGTGAGGCAGCTGGGGGAAATTCAGCAGTTCAGAGGAGAGATTGTGATGATAGTTTGGGCTTTGAAGAGGCATAGAGTCTATATACTGTGAATACAGAGAAATGGGCCGACCCGTGAAACTACTAAAAAGGAAAGCGTGCAATCAAGTTTTGGTATATAGTGTTTTGGGGTCTCTAATTTTTTTGTATTTAGAATGTCCCCCTTAGCCTTAATGGAAACAAGGCAGCAATGTTGGAAGCAGGGCTTGGTTGCTAAGAAGGGGTCCCTTGGGGTGTGGCCTTGGGGATTATATATGGTCCTCTCTTCCCCCTGCTCTCTCTCTTGCTTCTGGCCTCCATGATGTGAGAGCAGAGCCTCGCTCTCTCCCTCTCTCTGCTTCCCACCACCATGCCTTGCGCTCTGCAGACCCGGCCTGACATGGATTGAACCCTCAAATCTCCAAAAGTCGTGAGCAAATAAATATTCCTCCCTCTACATTGTGTGGTCAGGATTTTTGGATCACTCCAGTGAGAATGTTGACCACAACAGGGCAACTGGGAGGGCAGTAGGACCAGTTGCTGTGATGGAAAAAACTTTGGGAGAAGCATATATATTTTTTCTTCTTTTTTGTTTGAAGTGAGGTGTGTGTGTGTGGGGGGAGGTGTGATGTGGAAATAATTCTATTTGAACATGTTAAGTTTTAGATGTCAAATGGTCATCTAAATGGAAATATCTAGAAAGAAGTTGTATATGTGAATTTAAGAGATAGATAAGCACTAAAGGGATTTGGGGAACCTTCAGCATACTGATGGCCTTTTAGAAACATGGAACTAAATGAAGCTTCTTAAATAGAAACATAGGTAGTGAAGTAATATGATCAAGTAGAGGGTTCAGGGGTTCTCCAACATTGAGAAATCTGGGAGACAAAGAGGACCCAGAAGTAGAGTCTCAGAAGGAGTGACCGATGAGATAGGAAAGAAGTTAGGAGAATTTTTATGTGGGACACCTATAAATGTATTCCTGTAAGAAAGGGGTGGACTCATGCTAATGAGAGTTTAAGTAACATGAAACTTGAGAAGTGACAATTGACTTAGAGAGGTTGGTTTACTTTTAAATTAATAAGGCATAGTTTTATGTTGTTTCTTTGTTTTTAAGCACTAGCTATTTAACCCAGAAACACAAATTGCATATTTTCTTTGAAAAATAAAAACAAAGTAGAAAATTTCATCTGGGTAACTCTAAAAACATTAAGTTATTGGGTCAATATATAATTCACACTTTACCTTATTCATCATGCTTATTCACAGTTTGTAAAAGCATAATAATATTTCTATGTTTAAATTGCTGCATGATTTCTCAGTGTAGAAGGAATTAATCAAATGGTTCTCCTTATACCTGGAAACAGCTACCTTATTAGGTTGATTGCCACTTATTTACTGATAGATGGAGGCATAGGAGCAGCCACCACTAATTTCATTAAAAACACACACACACAATTCCTGCAGAGTTTATCCATAGCTCTTATATTCATTTTAATGACCATTATGTCAAGATTAGAAGAAGATGGCTCTATCATAATTAATTCTTATTCAGCATTTAAGGATTTAATCTAACACCAGTGAAACACTGGAAAGAAATTTTTAATTACTGTTAATAATATTTTCCATGGTTTCAATTATCACATCAATATAAACTGCCTGGATCTTTATCCCCAGTGATCCCTGTCCCATTTTTCATGTGCTACGGTGGCCTGCTGACAGGGCTGGATCAAGAAAAGTACATGGTTCCCTTCCCATCAGTGTACTTCCAACTAAAACAACATTAAAGTATACAGTAACAGTAAAGTTCTGCTATTTTTTATTTTCCACAATGTTTAAAATATATCAAGTATATCCCTTTAAAGTTTTATTTTGGTGTTAATGCCCGCTTTTTTTTTTAACACAGTGATGTGTACTGCATGCTTCCATTTTAAGACCCAGTCATCAGTCCCAGTGCAGCGCGTGTACAACTGTACTCATCAATTTTTCCTAACAAAGCAGTGTTGCTTTTAGACCAGCGGTTCTTAAACTATTTTGGACCGAGTATCTCTGAAAAGCTGATGAAGCCTATAGACCTCTAAAAAATACACATAAATACACATGCAAATATTTTCCACAGCTTAATTTTCTTTCACTCCATGTTCATTTCTACTGCCTAGCGAGATTACGAAAGCCTAGGAAGTGTCAGGTCACGTTCGCTCTTGATTTTCATAATGATCACTTACTAATCGTAAAATGGAAATGGCTCCAAACTGTGCAACTAAAACAAAATAAGCTTTAATTCCGCTCAAAACAACTTTTAATGAAGAGGCATATTGTTTGGTTTGTATAAGAAGTGATTGTGGCATAACTAGAAACGTGTAAATAATCTTTGAAAGCCAACTGATTGAGGATTTTGGCTCTGATAGAAAAAGCAAAGAAAATCTGTACTCACAAAGAAAGGCAGAAGCAAACAGAAACCAAACTCCCATGGCCGACTTTGTCCTAGGAGGAGAAGGTTTGTCAGGGAGCCCAAGAATCCCTATCCCATCATTTCTTTTGTGTCCACGTCAAAGACGACATTGTGGTGAGGACGGAATCATTGAGACCATCTGTGTTAACAGCGAATGGATTACAATTCGGCGTTTCAATTTTAAAGCCTTCTGAGCAGAAGTAACCTTCAGAAAAGTTCTGCAGATTTCTGCCTGCTGAGAAATTGAAAGGCTCAGTTCCTCTCGACACCAACCTCCAGAAATATTTCTTCCACGTTGAAAAGTTGGTATTCTCCTCCACTCCCAATCTCTCCTTCCAGAGAGGCAGCCAGGACAAAAGAAAGTCGATTTTATGCAGTCTCTAAAATAGTGAAGTCTGAGACTTGAATCAAAAGTTGTACTCATTCTTGTAGCTGCAAGTACCAGCCAAGTATCCAAGTAAGCAACAAACTCAGCCCTGAACCACAGTTCTGAGAAGGTTGGTTTACTCTGTGAAACCAAACTGTTTTCTCTGTGAAAACAAACAGACCTCCAGTCTGTAGTTCAGTCCTGGGCTTTGAGACTAGACCTCTGTATGTAACCTTGTGCAGCATTTTAAGATTAGACTTTTGTGACCAGGCAAATTAAATTCTGGATAAACTCTAGTCTTTGCAAACTTAGTCACCTCAAGAAAAAAAGAAACAAATTACATGGTGTATTATATTGGAGGAGGGGCATATACTAGGGATTTCTTGAGCTCTGTCAGCTTTGAAGCTTTGAGTATGTGTGTGTATGTGTGTGTGTGTGTGTGTGTGTGTGTGTGTGCGTGTGCATATGTGTATGTGTGTGAGTGTGTGTGTTTATGTAAACAGCCTTACTGGGGTATAAACTGTAAACATACAAGAAAAGGTACATTTTAAAAATATACAGCATAGCTGGGCATGGTGGTACATGCCTGTAATCCTAGTACTTGGGAGGCTGAAATAGGAGGATCGCAGGTTCTAGGACAACGTCAACAACTTAGTGAGGCTCTTAGCAACTTAGTGAGTCCCTGTTTCCAAATGAAAAATAAAAATAGGGCTGGAGGTGTAGCTCAGAGGTAGAATACCCCTGGATTTAATACCCAATAACACACACACACACACACACACACACACACACACACAATATACAACGTAAATTCTGAATATTCATATATGGTTACAATATGTATACATATATATAACATATATATAACATATATATATATATACATATACACATGCATATGCATATTATATCCATTGTTATGGTTGAAACTGGAATGTCCCCCCCAAAAGTTTGAAAGCACATATTGAAAAGCACATATTGAAAGCACAGTCCCCAGGACAGCAAGATGCAGAGGTGGGGCTTTTAGGCAATGACTGGGTCATGAGGACTTTGACCTCATCAGTAGATTAACCCTTTTGATGAATTAATAATTTTAATGGGCTGATGGGAGGAAGTAGAAACTATAGGCAGGTGAGCATGGTTGGAGGAAGTTGGTCACTGTAGATATACTCTGGAAGCACTTATCTTCTGCTGACCCTTTCTCTCTCTCTGCTTCCCTGCTGCCATGAGCTGAGCAGCTCTCCCCTGCCATGTCCTTCTGCCATGGTGCTCAGCCTCATCTCAGGCCCAGAGCGATGGAGCTGGATGACTATGGCCTGAGATCTCTGAAACTATGAACCAAAAGTAAATTTTTCCTCCTTTAGATTGTTTCTGTCAGGTATTTTGGTCAGCATGATGAAAAGCTAATATACCCATTCAACTTACCACCGCAATCAAGAGAGTGAATGGATCTACCATCTCCAAAAGTTTTATAATGCTTCTTTGTAATCCTTCCCTGTGTCTTCCTCAGACCCCTCTTCCTAGGCAACCCCTTATTTGTGTTCTGTCACTATAAATTAGTTTGCCTTTTTCAGATCTTAATATAAATGGAATAATATAGTACTACTCTTTTGTAGCTTTGATCACTCAGTATAATTATTTTGAGGTTCAACTATGTTGTTGTGTATATCAATAGATTGTTTCTTTGTAATACTGAGTGGTATTTTGTAGTGTGTATGCTTCGCACAATTCATTACTTTACTGATGGACATTTGACTTGTCCATATTTGGGGGCTATTAAAATAAAACCACTATGAACTTTCATGTACAAGTCTTTGTATGGACACCTGCCTTAGTTTTTCTGGAGTAAATTTCTAGGAGTAGAATAGATAGGCAATAGGGAAGAATTGTCATTCTGTTTATAATAAACTTCCAAACAATGTTCCAAAGCTCACATCCCAGCTTATGTTCTCATCAGCCATATATGAGAGTTTCTATTATTGTATGTTTTTGCCAATACTTGGTATAGCGAGTATTTTGATTTTTATATATTCTAGTACACTCAACTCTATAGACATTCTAGAATCACTATAGTTTCGGTCTTTGATTTTTTGTTTTGATTGGCAAGAACCTTCTTACACAAGTCTTATTGAAGCTTTGCTATGCCAACATGCTTGTCAATGTAGATTAAAGGTTGTATAAAATTCATTGTTTTATTTTTCCTTGGAATTGCCTAGTTTAATGCTGGACTGATGTAAATAAAGAATAAGGTCAATAATCATAGGGGCAGATTATAGATATCAAAAATATTTTAGACATAGCATGTTGACAATTTATCCTTATCACCTGTGTCTCTATCCTCATTTAGAATAAAACACCCTCTTTATAATAAACATTGAACAAGGTTACTTTTCATTGTTGATGTTGGATTGTTGTTCTCTCCCACATAACAAATCTCCAAAATATTAGAAAGCAATAAAAACACTTCCATGGAAATCCATTTCAAACATCTGAAATTATTCTGTGGAATCCTGGCTGAAGTTCCTATTTTACATGTGTATGTTTTCATTCTTTGGGAATGGAATTCTTCTGTTCTGTCTCCTCCCAAAGGAGAAGTAACTGTTATCCTGGTTGGTCGGACCAGGACGTTTATTGGATCACACTTTGCTAGTGGGAAGCATCACCATGTATAAAAGGTCAGTATCTACATGTGATCACCTTTACTGTCCTTTCTAACTCCCCCTCTGTAGGAAGCTCCACATGGCAGGGTAGGGCTTTCTTATAGCACACACCTGCCACTCACTTCCTGTACAAAATGACCATCTCAGACTAAATAGGCAAATCAGACAAGAGCTTTTTTCCTCCTCCTGTGATAGCAATAGATGATGGGGAGGGAGAAGGAAATAGAAGTTTCCTTCAAGCTCCTTGGCTGCAGCAGTCTTTTCCATTGATGCTTTTGACCGGGAGCTCCATTTGGGGGGGGGTCATCAGGCAATTGATGAGCTAGTCATGAAGAGGTACTTCTTTTCCCATTCCATTTGGCACCGTATGTTATGTACATGGTTTCTTGGTCAATAACGCTATAGGAAAGAAGGGTTGAATAAAGAGATTTGGGGGTAGAAATAAAAATGATTTTCCATCAATTGTGCTTCAAGGTTAGTTTTATATTTGACTAAAGACCTCTTTTTTGGTCCCAACATTTGCAGGGATTAAGAATATGCCATCCCAAAATATGCCCCTCTGGCCTATTGATGATTTTGAGTTAAAGGTACTTGAAAAATAGCAGGTATAAGATCACTCTGATCTTCCTCTGTTTCTTAAAAGCAGGAGATGGAATTCCCATGCAAAGTTTGCTCACCCTATACTAGAAGTAAAGTGTCCTTCTTATCATTAACCACTAGAAGTCGAGGCTGAGAGAATTTTGTACAGACCTTAAAAAAATAACTCTTATCTGCTAGCCTCCCCACATGATTTAGTAGTTGTTTTTTTCACAACTTACTGCTTTTTGCCCAATTCACTATATAAGTGTTAAACTCTGTGTGTTCATTTCTTTATGAAGCCTCCCATGTCACATAAAATGTGCATAAAATAAATTTGTTTACTTTTTTTTCTGTTGACCAGTCTTATGTCAACTTAATTCTCAGGCCTAGCCAAAAATATTACAAAAGAGTACAGGTAAAATTTTGCCTTGTCTACACATTCTGTATTTTTCTATCTTTTTAAGTTTTAGTTGTATCTCTCCAACCTAGGGACTTATCTTACCATACTTTGATTTTTGCAAATGTTCTCTCTATAAAATCTGTATATTATACATAGTCACCATGCCATGTCCTCCAAAAAATTCAGATATTGAGCAATAACATTAAAATCAAAATAAGAGATATAACAATTTCTTCACAACTAGCTAAAGTTGATCATGAACCAAAGTCACAATCTTGATGTAGTTACAAGTCAGAACTGTTCATGATAAAACAGAAAGCATATGTGTACATGAGGCCACCAAAATAGGAAAATGTTTAGGAAATTATTTACTTAAAAATTCTCCTACCAAGTTTATTTTGTCCAGTCTCCTTTTCCAAGAATTACCACCAAAACCATTTAAGACAGATGGTTGCCTCTATTTTTAAAATGTTCTAGAGTCGATAATTTCACAAGCTCTTTTGGTAGCCTGTTTCAGTGTTTAATCACTCTTACACTCAAGACGTTCTTCCTATGTCTAATATATAATATCTAAATAATGAAATACACTGAGTGAAATAGGGAGGATAATTTTAACTTTCATAGCTGCTAGACCTAAACAATTTTTCAATGAGACACACGATTCAATTATCCTCGCTATGGGGTTGACATCTCCATCCCTGACCTCTTACCCTCTTTATAATTCTATAATTCTTACTTTCCACAGGATATTGCCTACTGAAGATCCTACAGATATTTGGAAATTTAACAAATAAAAATAGAGTAAGTTCATTTCTTAAGAAATGCAATTTCTTTGAAATTATAATTCTATTCCCCCCCAAATTTCTTTTACTTCCTCTCTTCTTTATTTAAAAACATAAAATTCAACAAGCTGTTAAATATAGTTACTAATTATCTCATAGTATTTCTCAGAACAACTTCATAGTCATAGTTTTGGTTAAGGATCTAAGGATTTCATTCCTACACTGTTAATACTTTGGGTCCCAGCTGGAATCTTTATCCTTCCCAACAATAGTAATTGGCCACTTTCCCCATCATAGGATTTGGGGTAACCATGATGACATTCTGAACAAGGCTCATTTTTTTTTCTTCCCTCCAGTATCATCTTTCCTCCAGCCAGGGACATGTACCAAGTGCCGATGACTGGTCTAAGTTATTATGGTTAAGTTTCTTTTAGGTGTCAGGGAATCCTTTCAAAAGGATTTAGAGATAATTAAATGTTAGGAGATGCAGCTTAAGGAGTATCCCTTCCTAGGGTATGTGAACTTTAAATGTGTTTGATGTGAGGGGAGGGATTGCCTTCCTGGAGTGTTCAGCGCACATCACACCACAGTGCATTCTCTCAGGACAGTGAACAAAGACAGCTCCCCCCGTCTCTGCTGGCTTGAAATGAGTGGCCATAGGGCAGCTTGGCCTGTCTCATCTAAAAAACATATGCTCCTGCCTGGATGCTCCTGCCTGGATGCTCCCTGCTTCCCTATGCCCACGTGTGACCATCGCTCTCTCCCATCCTGCAGAGTGCCTTTCCCTCTCTGACAAACAACATGCCCAGTCCTTCCTTCCATCTCAGGACTTCCAAGAACCACTCCTTAGCTCGGTCAGTCAAAATCATTGCCACAGGCCCCAGAGATTCTTTCCAACTGCCCCACAGAATATAAGGCTCAAATATTCATAATATAACAAAGACAGAGGTAGGTGTCTGAAGAATGCTAGTGAGGGTCACTCTCTCCCCACTCTCAGGTTAGGAGGCTGTGTTGAAGTCACTGATGCTACTGAAACAAAGTAGGAACACAGCTAGGTACATGAATTTAAGAAATCCCCAGAGCTGGGCATGGTGGCGCAGGCCTCTAATCTCAGTACTTGGGAGGCTGAAACAGGAGGATCACAGGTGTGCGGCTAGCCTCAGCAACTTAGTGAGACTCCGTTTCAAAATTAAAAAAAAAAAAATAGGGCTGGGATGTAGCTCAGATTGAATGCCCCTGGGTTCAATCACCAGACACACTCTCTCTCTCTCTCTCTCTCTCTGTCTCTCTGTCTCTCTGTCTCTCTGTCTCCCCCCAGTATTCATCTTAGTAACTGAGAGGCACTATAGCTTCTGGCTAAACAGGGGTCCCAGGGCTGAAATATCTGAATTTGAGTTTTTGTTTCTTCAATTACTGGCAACTGTAGTTGGGCATATCACTCAACTTCTTTGCCTCCAGTTTGTTCCTCTGTAAAATGGGTACAGTACTAACATCACAGGTGGTTTCTAGGTCTAACCAACAGGCACAACATTAGGGTATAAAGTGTTAGTTTTGCTCATTGATTTGGGATAAGTGGAGATACATTTTCTAGGCTCTTGGTCCTGAGAAGGAGAAGCAGAGCAGGTCGTCTGGCAGCAGAGTCCACAGGGAAGGAGGCCTTAGAGCATTTGGTGTTAATTAGTGGCCTCAACATTTTTATTAAATAATAGGGTAGCATGCTGGCTGGACAGGACTAGGGCTGAGCTGAAAAGATTAACCAATATAGTGGGAGACAGTGGGGGAAGGCAACTTTCACTTATCTTAGTAAATGCAGATAAGAAGAGTAAAGAAAAGTAGAGTTGGGTTGAGTTAATTAATGAGTTATTGACCACTAGCAACATAGTACAGTATCCTTAGCTGAGATGCTTAAGAAGTTTACTTTAAGCAAAACAGAGCAGCTTTTTTGTTTTGATTTTAAGGAAACCCCACCACTTGGCCTTGGATTTTAATGGAGTCATCTTCAGAGTGAGCCTCATTTTCCTGATTCATATTAGCTGGTTGCCCAACATCTGCACCTTACTGCAGCCCTCTTGTTCTCCTTTGATGCACTGTCTGTTTAATCCTCTTCAATTCAGTAAAGTAGACATAACAATTATTCTTTCTCTTATACAGCGGAGGAAACTACTGCAATCAGAATCCAAAAGAGTCTGGGGATCTCCTCAGGTCTCTGGAGGCATTTCTTTTTTTGGTGGTGGTGGGGTGAACCCAGGAGCATTCTACCTTTGAGCTATACCCCCAGCTCTATTTTATTTTTTATTTTGAAACAGGGTCTCACTAAGTTGCTGAAGGCCTAGCTAAGTTGTTGAGGTTGGCCTCGAACCTGCAATCCTCCTGTCTCAGCCTCTCAAGTACTGGGATTACAGGCGTGCACCATCATGCCTGGCTGGAGGTGTCCCTTTAAATGCTAAGGATCTCCTACTTCATGTGTGGTCTCTAGTGTGTGTGAATAAGTACACTTCATAGGAGTTTGCCTATCTGAGAAAATTTTTAAAAATCCATTCATTCTCAAGAATGATATATCAAATTGATACTTTGGCCTGAGGAATGAGTTGGAGCCTTCCCCTTCTTCCCACCTAACACAGGTACAAGCAAAGAAATGATTACTCTTCAGTTTATTTTGATAAGTTCTATATCTAAGCCCTGTTTTCTAATGATTCCAGCAAAAGCTGGAAACCAAAATTTTCCTGAATTCTAATTCTTGCTGAGCCTCTAACACCCTGGGGTACCTGAACCGAGTTATGTAGCCTCTCTGAACTTCATCCAATCCAGTGATAAAATAAGAGCATCTATAGAACCTTAAAGGACAAAAAATATCTAAGCCAGATTATCTCTTATAAAATTAATAGGAAGAAAAATACATGGAAGAAGCAGAATATACATTTAAAAAGTGAAATAAAAGATTCTGATGTGTAAAAGTGGCTCAGGGAGGCCAAATACACTGTTCTGCCGGCAGCAAATACTTGAAAAAAAACTTTGTTGTCTGATTGAAATGCGCTCATTTGCTATTTAGTTTTCAGAGTTAATGACATTTGTTCTGCATTACATCATTTTCGTTCTTTTTAAATAATACTTTAAAAAAGAAAAGAAATGAAGACATGGGACCAAGTGCTCTCTTGCTTTGCTGGAGGGAAAGTTCCATGCTAAATGGTGTCATCACATTGAAAATAGAGTTTTCTCTCTACATTTAATGAACCTATGAGTCTCAGTAGTTCAATGCCTATTTTTATTGGACTTTGTGGTGCCTTTCCTACAAACGTCCTGCTCCATAGATGAATATACAAATGATGTCAAAAGCTCCAGGCTGTGGTATACAAATAAGAACAACAAGGAAGTGATAATGCAAACTAGAATTGCATACAGGGGCTGCATTTGTTTTCTCTGCATATTTAATGTAGTCTCCCATTGCTGACAACTGTAGATAACAAAGATTCCGTGTGTGTTTAAAATTTGGTCTATCTATGAATCAAATATGAGATACTCTGTGGCTTCTAAAGTAATATATTTTTTAAATGGAATCACCCATGTGTTGTTACCTAGTTCTGCACTTTTTGTACCTACAGGAAAAGCTGCAAAGGTGGTTAGTGATCAAATCATATATAATAGAGATCTTTGGGTAAATAATTGGATGATGGAGAGGATGAGGATTTTTTTTGCCAGTGGACATGTTTATCCTGTATCACTCCCCTAATTTGACTACACAAGGATTCATAGTCATAGCTTTATTGCATCCCTATGGATTAATCAAGTCTAATAACAATGTCAACTCAACCTATCCTTCATGCCCTCCCCTTCTACTACTAGCTAATTTCAAAGGGAAAAAATGTGCACTAGGCACCTATGTTTGTGCATACTGCTGTCATTGCTAATGAAAAAGAGAACGAGGTTTAGTTTTAGTTTCAAAGAAGTTCTACATTCTATTTTAAAATCGATAATATGAATGCCATTTGAGGAAGAAAATTGTGGATGGAATTTTGAGTTCTGGAAGAGCATCCACCTAGATTTCATTCACTTAGGGACTGGACTGCAATAGAAGTATTTAGTTTGCTGCATTAGTTTAAAATATTTGCTAAAGTAGGTGGCTATTGTAAAGGAGAAGGAAATTCTAACCAATGAGGGTATTTAGTTTATGTTATTCCCTTTATTGAAATGGTAGATGATTAATAGAGCTATAAAATAGCAATAATAATACCACTGAAAAATAATAAGACTGGCATTAAAAAGGGTTAGCGGGGGGTGAGAGTCATTCAGCCACCCCATAATCCTCTTAGTCATTTCCACCCCTGTCCCACTATTCAGTATGAAGAATTGCTCCCTCAAAGCAGCCTCAAGTGTGTTTCCTTTCAGATTGCCTCTCCTAAACCACACAGTGATAAACATATTAAAATAATCATGATATGACAAAAATGTTGCCATTAAGAAAAAGTATGTACTAGGGTTGGGAAATGAAAAATGAACTGTGTGGAGTCCCACCTTGACAGGAAGGCAGGAGGACTGAAGCTAAGCAATACAGCAAAGCCTTCTTCAGGAAGTCTACCTGAAGACAGAGCAGCTCTTCCAGGAAAATCTGTCTTCTGGTTCGCTTGTGTAAGATTTGTGCCTCTGAGAGGGTCAATCTCTCTTCTCCCCATCTTTTTTGTTGCAGGGTAAATATGTGAGAGTTTAGGGACACTCTAATGGCTTTTGGAGCAAGATATTGCTGCTTGTTTGTGTCTAGCAATGTGTCAGTGCTATTAATGTTATGTGCTTGGTGCTGGGGAAATATCGAAAGGTAAACAGGAGTACTCTCTGCCTGCAAGGAGCTTAGACTATTGGAGATATAGATCTTAATCAAATAAATCTTTATAAACAGATAAGTGCTTTGAAAGGGGCTATGAGCATGTGTAACAGGAAAATTGATTTAGGTTAAGGGGACAGGGAGAGCTTCCTGGAGGGAATGGATTTCAAGTTGAGAATAAAAACAAATGTCTATTTCTGAAATCTGTATTAAGTTTATAGTAGTGGTATAAGGATGTTATTAGAAGAATTACACAGACACTAGAAGTTTACATGTGTCAGAATGTTTAGAAAGGACAGACATGGTCAATGACAGAACATGGTTGAATTTCTGAAAAAGGCAGGTACAATAGTAAAAATTTTAAGCAAAATTGTGGGGGAGTTACCGATCCTCACTTTTTTTATCATTAGTATAATTTCTCCTGCCTCAGAGGCTATTGTATGATTAAATTAAAAAAATGTATATAAAGTACCTCTCATAGTGACTAGTAGGTGCCCACTTTTTTAACCTGAAGTATTATTTTCAAGGGTAGATTAAAAATCCAATGAATGGCCCAGGTAGCTACCCATAACTAGGGCAATCATAACATTTGTTGTCTAAACAAGACTTTTTTAAACACACCAGGACAAGATGTGTAAACTGTTAAGTGTTACCCTACTTATAATTACTGCCCAGCACAGACAATGTTGAAAGCAATTAGCAAAAATTCCTTGTTGTATATATGAGGAATGGCCAACTTCCTCAAAACCATGCTTGGTAATATGGCCTAGTGGAACTCTGCTCAGGATATTATGATATAATTCAACTGTGATAACAGAGATCATTTTAAAGTATATGGATATTGGAAGAGAAATCCCATGGCTATCACTACTTTCCTTTTATTACAAAAGTAATACCTGCACAAAGTAAAAAGTATAAACACTACAGAAGGGTATAAAACAAAAAGGAAAATTCTCACATCTTCTCCCCTAGTCCCTCTGCCCAGAGGAACTACTTCTTGAGTGTTACCCCTGAGGGTGTGTGTGTGTGTGTGTGTGTGTGTGTGTGTGTG